>CAUYLG010061608.1:0-60078 GCA_963573385.1 Cacajao melanocephalus | reverse complement strand
GAGTGGCTCCTCCATTGGGTAGCTCCCAGTTTGTGGGCAACAGAAATTCGTCTGAAATTGCAGTGTCCACACGCTCTCTGTGCTTTCATTGGGAGCTACAATCCTGAGCTGTTGTTAATCAGCCATCTTGGATCTCTCTCCCATAAATTCACATTTCTATAACATTCCACAGGTTTCATTTATTCATTCATTCCCCAAATTCCAATTGATGCTATTTACAGGTGCAAGGTAGACTGTAGTGAATTATACAGTTATGGTACATGTCCTCACGGAACTTTCACTTTAGTGGAGAAGATGCTCAAAAATAGTGATTTAAATAAATACATACATACTTGCTATACAGGATAAACGCTATGAAAGAAAATATGATTCTATGAAATAATGTAATAAAGTGAACTATTTTTAGAGCTGGTGGTTAACAAAGAAATTCCTGAGAAGGTGGCCTTCAAAAAGAAGATAAGAGTTAAGTGAAGAGTAGGACGATGCTTATAAAGGGGAGGAGAAAGTACATATACGGGCCTTGAGGGGGAAGTGGCACTTTCAAGAAAATGACAGTTGACCTGTATGAAGGGGTGAGATTCTCCAGGGGGAGAATGGTGTGGCATGAGATTGACAAGGAGGCAGTGGATAGATTATGCTTGGTCTTTGAATCCGTAAAAAGAGGTTGGATTTTATTTTAAGGACAATGGGAAGACATTAAATTATTTTAAGCATTAGAGTGACCTCATCTAATGTACAACATATGAGCACACTTGCTGTTATTTTATCATTTTGGATCTTTGATATTATGCCTTGGGATAAGTAGTGCAGATATAATATTTGTTGAGAAAATGAAGCACAGGACGGGAGGTAGCTGCCTTGTGATCAAGTTGAATGGTTGGTTGCCACATAAAAGACCCAGAGGAAGATTTTGGGTTTCCCAACTCCAATAACTTAGTACATTGCTGGGCACACAATAGGAGCTCAATAAATATTTGTTAGATGAAGGTACAACACGCTAGAGCATTTTAACTACTAAGATCCATGGGTCTTTTGGTAAAGAAAAATGTCTATGTGTAAATTAGCCACCAGGGGGCGTGCATGCTTCCCCCACATAAAAGAAACATTGACCTTGGCAAAGACAACTGGTAGGGAAGGAAAAAAAACCTTTAACGGAACAAAGTGCTTTCTCCAGTTTATACCAAAAGAAATTTCATGAAATTGAATTGGCAACATCACAACAGACCCTTTGTTATGTGTTTGAGCCGGCCATCTGTCCATGGGACTCAGCTATGGAGAGCCTCCTGACTTACAATTCTTCTGCCTCTGTTTAAAAAAAAAATCTTCCGAAATAAAGTGTAATAAAATGAAAGTACAGTATTTCCTGACAGAATTCAAACTGTACATGCTGAACAAAAGACTTACTTTTTCCACTCATCCTTGCTGTTTTGAATTTCCTTGAACTTACTTCAAAATAAAGTTTGGAAAGAAGAAAACCTGCCTATGGCACAGAAATGGTCCAAGATGGCTGGAGGGATCTACCTCCTGAAGAGGGCTTCAGTCGCCCAAGGTGAGATAGGATGACTGTTTCTAGCAGGGCAAGAGCACACACAAATACATGTGGAAATAAAAGCAAAATAAAACACACATACACCATTTTTTTAAAAATGCCTTCAAAGACTTGGGTCCTACCTGTGAACCACATTTTCCCCATTCAACAAAGGTTGAATTTTGTAAGAACCAGTTGATTGACAATATAGTGTGTGCTTTGCTCTGAGCCAATGAATTCTTTAGACACAGGTTTTCTCTATACATGTTGTCAGACTTCTTCGGAGTTAAGGGATAGAAGAAAGATTCCAAAAGGTACCCCATAAATGTAAGTCAATAATCTATAATCAAGCTATGAACATTGATTGGTCATTCACTATGTACTCAGACTTAATACTGTAGGAAAAATAAACAAGGTATTGAGACATGGTCCATATACCAAATTACCAAATGATTTTTTTGTTAGTTATTGAGGGTGTTTTTTAAATATTTATTTTTATTCAGTTTGGAGAGCCAACATACAAGTAGTTGGCTGAGTTATAAAAAATATTTTAAAAAAGCTTTTCTTCCGGATGTATAGGGTCATGAAAAAACTTGTGAAGGTCAGAAGAGGCCCCTCTTAAGGGTCTATAGTCAATTACAGCACTTTCTGTTATTTGTCCTTCCCCAAATCCTCTCATAGGTACAACGTAGGGAAATAGGGTTGGGTGTTTAGAAAGAATATAGGAGACTTTGTGCTTAGTATCTCAAATATCTCACTATTACAAAGTTTGACCATTTGGGGTTTTGTTTACTTGTTTGTTTTAGAAGAAGTACTAATTTCATAATATGGCCCAGGAGCTTCTGTGTACATTACATTCAGATATTTGTTTCCTATTTTCACTTAATTATTTAAATAGGGCATAATCACTCTCAAAATGTTTTTAATTTTTAAGGGTATATAAGAGGTGTATATATTTATGGGGTACATGAGATGTTTTTATACAAGTGTGCAGCACATAATAATTACATCATGGAAAATGGGGATCTTAAGGAACTAGTAAAGGAAAAGTCAACCAAACTAATCTTATCTTGCTTAGAACAAGACAAATAGTAAAGATCACAGCAGAAACAAATAAAATTGAAATGAAGAAAACAATACAGAAGATCAATGAAACAAAAACTGGTTTTTTGAAAGGTTAAACAAAATTGACAAACCTTTAGCTAGACTAACTAAGAAAAAAAAGAATGTCCAAAGAAATAAATTCAGAGATGAAAGAGGAGACATTACAATGAATACTGCGGAAACTCGTAGGATCATCAGTAGCTATTATGAGCAACTATGTGCCAACAAATTGGAAAATCTGGAAGAAATGGACAGATTTTTAGACACATGTAACCTACCAACATTGAACCATGAAGAAATAAAAAACCTGAACAGATCAATAACAAGTAACATGACCTAAGCCATAATGAAAAGTCTCCCATAAAGGAAAGCCCAGCACCCAAAGCAATCTACATATTCAAGGCAATTCCCATCAAAATACCAATGACATTCTTTATAGAAATAGAAAAAAAATCCTAAAATTTATATGGAACCAAAAAGACTCAGAACAACCTAAGCTATCCTAAGGTTTTAAAAAAAAAAAAAAAAAAAAAAAACCTGGAGGAATTACATTACCTGACTTCAAATTATCTTCCAGAGCTACAGTAACAAAAACAGTATAGTACTGACATAAAAACACATAGATCAATGTTTGTCTGGGAAGGTCTTTATTTCTCCTTCATGTTTGAAGGATATTTTTGCTGACTACACTATTCTAGGATAAAAGTGTTTTCCCTTCAGCACTTTAAATATGTCATAACACTCTATCCTGGCCTGTAAGGTATCCACTGAAATATTTGCTGCCAGACATATTAGAGTTCCATTGCATGTGTTTGGTTTATTTTCTCTTGCTGCTTTTAGGATTCTTTCTTTATTCTTAATGTTTGGAAGTTTGATTATGAAATGCCTTTGGGTAGTCTTCTCTGGGTTAAATCTGCTTAGTGTTCTATAACCTTCCTGTACTTGGATATTGATATCTTTCTTTAGGTTTAGAAAGTTCTCTCTTATTATCTCTTTGAATAAACTTTCTATCCCTTTTTCTTTCTCTACCTCCTCCTTAAGCCCAATTACTCTTAGATTTGCCATTTTGAGGCTATTTTCTAGATTCTACAGACATGTTTCATTGGCTTTTTTTTTCTTTTATCTGTGAATTTTCAAAAGTCTGTCTTCAAGCTTACTAATTATTTCTTCCGCTATCAACAGACTCTTATGCATTCTTCAGTTTGTCAATTACATTTTTTAGCTCCAGAATTTCTTCCTGATTCTTTTAAATTATTTCAATCTTTTTGTTAAATTTATCTGATAGGGTTCAGAATTCCTTCTCTATATTGTCTTAAATTTCTTTGAGTTTCCTCAAAACAGCTATTTTGAATTCTCTGTCTGAAAGGGCATCTATATCTCTGTTTCTCCAGGATTGATCCTTGGTGCCTTTTTTTTTTTTTTTTTTTTTTGAGATGGAGTCTTGCTCTGTTGCCCAGGCTGGAGTGCAATGGCACGATCTCGGCTCACTGCAACCTCCGCTTCCCAGGTTCAAGTGATTCTCCTGCCTCAGCCTCCCAAGTAGCTGGGACTACAGGCAAGTGCCACCACAGCTGGCTAATTTTTGTATTTTTAGTAGAGATGGGGTTTCACCATTAGCCAGGATGGCCTCAAATTCCTGACCTCATGATCCTCCCGCCTCTGCTTCCCAACATGCTGGGATTACAGGCGTGAGCCACCATGCCTGGCTTATTTAGTTACTTTCTTAAAGTCATGTTTTCTTGGGCAACCTTGATACCTGTAGATGAGCATCTGTGTCTTGGCACTGAAGAATTAGGTATTTATTATAGTCTTCGCAGCCTGAGCTTGTTTGTATCCATCCTTCCTAGGAAGGCTTTCCAGATACTCAAAAGAGTTTGGTTGTTGTGATCTAAGCTGTATCTACTTTAGGTGGCACCCCAAGCCTAGTAATGATCTGTTCTTGTAGACTCATAGAGTCTTGAATATGATCCAGAATTCTCTAGATTACCAGACAGAGATTCTTGTTCTCTTGCTTTACATTCTCTCTGTTTCGAGCCACCTAGACCTGGGGGTGGAGTGACACAAACACTCCTTTGGCCACCAGCACTAGGATTATGCTGAATCAGATCTGAAGCCAGCACAGCACTGAATCTCACCCAAGGATTTCTGTTACCAACCCCTGGCTACCATCTATGTTGGCTCAAGGCCCTGGGGCTCCAAAATCAGTAGATGGCAAAGCCAGCAATGCCTGTGTCCTTCCCTTCAGGGTGGCAAGTTCCCCAGTCCCCAGACAGGTCCAGAGGTGCTGTCCAGAAGCCAGGGACTAGAGTCAAAAACTTTAGAAGTCCACCTGGTGTTCTATTATACTGCAGCTGAGCTGACACTCAAACCTCAAGATGCAGTCCTTCCCACTCTTCCCTCTACTTTCTGAAGGCAGAGAAGCCTCACCCCATGGTCACTGCCACCACAAGCCCACAGTGAGCACTGCTGGACTACCACCAATGTTCCCTGAAGGCCCAAGGGCTCTTCAGTCAGTTTGTGGTGAATGCTGCCTGGCCTGGGACTCACCCTTCAGGGCAGTGAGCTCCCCTCTGGCCCAGAGTAGGTTCAGAAATGCCATCCAAGAGGCAAATCCTGGGACTGGGGACTCCAAGAGCCCACTTGGTGCTCCATCCCACTGTGACCAAAGCTGGGACCTAAGGTGCAAGGCAAAGTCACCTGTACATTTCTCTCCACTTTTCTCAAGTGGAAAGATCCTTGGCCCATAGCCACTACAGCTGGGAATGTGCTGAGTCTCACCTGAAACCAGCAAGTCTCAGAGTCTCACCAAGGCCCTCCATGTTCTGGATTGTTTACTCGGTTATCGATGCTGGCTATTTAAGGTCCAATGGCTTTTCAAGTTAGCAGAACTGCCAGGACTGGGTTCTTCTTTTCAGGGCAGCAGGTTCCCTTCTAGCCCATGGTGTATCTAGAAATGTCATCCATGAGCTAGGGCCTCACGTCTCAGATGGTCCCCTGTCCTGCTGTGGCTGAGCTGGTATCCAAGAAGAAGCAAGACAAAGTTCTCCCCACTCTTCCCTCTCCTCTGCTCAAGCAGAATGAAGGGTCTCTTTTGGAGCTGCAATCTGTGCAGCCTGTGGTTAGGGGAGGAGTGATGCCAACACTTCCTTAGCCTCCCTAATTGACGTCTCATTAGGTCTAAGTGCCCCCACAGTCCACTGGCTCTGGGCCCATTTCAGTATTAGGACTTGCCTAGGAGTTGCAGTTCTTGTGGTCTAGGCTGCCTTTGAAATTTCTCTGAGGCCCCAGAGCACTTTATCCCACAGCGGCAAGGCTTGTGGGATCCCATGCTGGGATCGGCAATTCCTCTCAGTCTAGGGCTGGTTTAAATGCTCCCTCCATGGCTGGGTGTCATGTGAGTTTGGTCTGGTTTTACTTTCTACTTGAACAAGGCAGCACTGAGTTCAATGCCTCATAATTGCTGCACTTTTCCTCTCCCCAGAGCACAGAAATGCTTCACACCAGGCCCCACTGCAAGCGGTTTGAGGAGGGGTGGCAGTGGTGATTCCAGACTGTTTCTCCTACCTCTTCTGTACCTCTTTCAGTGATAGGAAGTTAAAACCAGGTACTGTGAGTGCTCAGGTGATCACTGGATTTTATGAAAGTGCTTTTGTGTGCGTGTATAGACAGCTGTTAAATTGGGGTCTTTGCTGGAGGGACAATTAGTGGAACCCTCCAATTTACCGTCTTGCTTCTGAAGAATTATCTCTAAATGCTGATGAATGTAGTCACCTTTGTGCTACAGGGGAGAAATGAGTTTGTTTTGAGAATGTTTATGTTTTGAGACTGTTTATGTGAAGTGAAGTTACATTTGCCAGTCATTAATTAATATAAAAAATAAATGAAAGAAACAATTTAAACATTTTCCAAAAGAAGAAACTGAATATAGAGTTTCTAAAAATATGATTATTTTATTGAGCATTTGACAAATATATATTGGGACCTACAATGCAAAAGGTTCTGCCCCAGATGCCATGCAAGAATCTAAGAAAGTCTACAATATGCTCCTTCCCCTCAAAGATTTTACAAACTGGAAGAGATAGAAGTAGAATAATTAGGCTACCAAAATATGCAGTATTAAGGAGACAATGATCAGAGTCACAAAAAAGCTCAAACTAAGTTTTATAGGGTTTCAGAGAAGGAACTGATTCCACTGTATCTGAGCAAAAGTACTCTTGGGAGAGCTAGGCAAAGGAAATAACACAAAGAAAGGGGCAGAAACTGGAAATCACTGGGAAATTTTGAGCCATCATATTTGATTAGAAAATAGATTAATTTTAGGACAGTACTGAGAATTGAGACTTGAAAGTTCTGTTAGGACCTTAAATGCCATTTTAAAGGTCAACTTAATGTAGCAGAGAGGTGAAACCAGCAAAGACTTTCATCAGAAGTAGGCCTTAAGAAAATCAATTTGCTGAGGCAGGCCGATCATTTAAGGTCAGAAGTTCGAGACCAGCCTGGCCAACATGGTGAAACCCCATCTCTATTAAAAACACAAAAAAAATTAGCTGGGAGTTGTGGTGGACAACTGTAATCCCAGCTACTCAGGAGGCTGAGGCAGGAATGAACCCAGGAGGTGGAGGTTGAAGTGAGCAAAGATCATGCCACTGCACTCCAGTCTGGGTAACAGAGCAAGACTCCGTCTCAGAAAAAAAGATCAATTTGTCTGAGTTGTGTTAGATAATTAGAAAAGGAGAAAACAAAATCAAGGAAACCATCACCAAACAGGCTATTGCAAGCATACAAGCAGGAAGAGAAATAATACGCTCAAGTGAGAACAACTGCAGTGAAAAGGAGGGAGTAGAGCCAAGAGCCTGTGCAGAAAACAACCAAACAAATATAAAAAGTAAGTTAAATAAATAGAGTGATGCAGTACAGAGGTAAATATTTTTAGTTTGCATGACTAAGGTAGTGCTTATATCATTTACAAAAGTAAAGAGGCTGAGAAGGCTGAGTCTGTTTCAAGAAAAGGGGAATGTCTGAGTATTGAACACTCTGGATTGAGATGCCAGTGGTATACAAGAGGAAAAATCCAGCAGGAAGAATTGAGGGATTATGAGCCAGGAGGCAAGGGACCTCTGGAGGTAAGGATTTGGGAGTCATTTCTACAGAGGTAAGGGACAGTCACCAAAACCATGGCAGTGCATGAGATGAGAGGAGGGAAGGGTGGAGTAAAGGAAAAAACCTGGAGGAGAGGAGAAGAATCTCAGGAATGCCAAAGAGGTGTCTTTTAGGAAACTTGAGAAAAACTGTTCCTGGCTGCAGGAGAACTACTACTGCAGTGTAGCAGAAAGCATTCATTTCAAGAAGCAAGGGGATGTCAGCAGTGTCCTATGCCCTGTAGGGAGGGAAAGGTGAGAGTAAGACTAAGAAAGAAAGAAAAAACTGACTTGGATGATTTGAGAGTCATCAATGGTGAAATCATTCCACCACCAATTATGTTTCAATATTGCAATTTGACCAGAAGTAAGACTGCTATCAGAATTGCAATCTACAGATTGGAATGAGATGAGGTAAGAAAGAGGAGCTGGCCAGTGAAGGTTACTAATTTAACAGTTCTAAGAGGAAGAAAAAGAGAGGTGGGTGCACGTTGCGAGGGCATTGTGTGGGAAGGATTGATGATTCTTTCTACGGAAAGGGAAAAGGGTGAGACTGAAATTACCCAAGAGGAGATCACTGGTGATATTTGATCATCAGCCCAGGTCAGGGCCTTCAATTTGACAAGGAGAACAAACCTTCCCCAGATGCCAAAGGAAAGGAAGAGAGAGAGAAGAACAAAGGAACATTTTGAGATGGAGAGGAATAGTGAGTGAGGAAGATGGATATTCCCAGGGTAGAGGGTGAGTCATTGGCATTTTAGAGAGCCAGGTGTGGAGGGTGAATCTGAAGATTTGAGAATCATGGAGAAGGTTTAAAACAACCCCTAGGCTGGTGTCAGGAGACGCAATAGGAGTAACAAGTAAGGAATTAAAAAGCCGGTAAGCAACAGCATAGTCAGTTCTCTCTCTCTCTCTCTCTCTGTGTGTGTGTGTGTGTGTGTGTGTGTGTGTGTGTGTGTGTGTGTATGTGTGTGTGTGTGTGTGCGCGCGCGTCTGTCTGTCTTTCTGTCTGTCTCTTTCTGAGCTCTTGGACTCTCAGGCTCCTGTGGGCCTTGACTTTCAGATCAGTGATTGATCCCAGCCAGATTTCAAAGCCACAGGGTTGGAACTCCAAGGCTGGTAATTCCAGGCACTAAGACCATGCCACCTGAGATTGCTGTCAGAGGCTTTTCCAGGCCCCTCCTGCAAGAAAACAGATGCCAAAGAACAAGGTAAAGAAGTATGGGAAAACAGGGTTGGACCCTAGCCATCTTTTTACTACTCACTGCACTAAAATATCAGAATTGAGGAAATGCCTGACCTCGTTTCTTGAGAAAAGTGAGGTGTATATCAAAATACATAAATCCTAAAAAGTTCATTGTGAAGGGCAGAGTCCTAATAATTTGTATTTTGATAGCTTTTAAATATTTTTAAAGTAGGTGTTTCCAGGAGTAAGGTAAATAGTGCCATTTTGTGGGATTTTGATTAAATTCCAAACATTTCAATGTTCTGGGATGTGTCCAGTGAGTCTGATACCTCTGGGCAGGTTTGCCAACAAAGTGCAAACGTGAGTCTCAGGGAAACAAGGACAGCATTCTCCTAGTAGCAATTGCAGGGCTCTGCAAGGGAGAAATTGTGTAGACTTTTGTCTCCCCAGTGAAGAAGAGATTAGAATTAGAATGGAATAAATTATCAATGTGGGCGAGAACTGTTACTATGTAACAATAACACTTTGTGTTCCATTCAAAGAATTGCAAGCCTTTGGACATGCCCTGAGCTCTTACTTTCTCTCTGGACTCCAAAAAGGCACTTGCTGGGCGCATCTCAGGTCCAGAGAGAAGCTGTCCCCCAACTCACCCACTATGCCTCACTCTTTGCTCCTTCTTCACCAGTTACTCTCCTTCCATTCCTTTTAGCCCAATTCTGCCCAGCCTCCATCACCAAACAGTCCATTTTTGCCTGGGAGGAAACAAGAGGATATTGAACACATACAGACATTTACTTATTGAGATCATAATGGGATCCTCACAAAAGTTGTATAGACAATGATGGTCAAAACATTTAACAATACATTTGACATAGGCATCAGCCACCCAGAAACTATTGAAGTTTTACTGGAGCAGAGTGGATTCACCCACTGTGGCAGGCATTACTTCTTATTTGCTGGAGTGTGGAATGGTCCCACGACAGGGTGGGGCCTGAATGCCCAGAGTAGCAGGAATAGGGGATACTAGAGTGGCAGTAACTTTTACCAACTGGGACAGAAGTATTTCACTGTTTCATTGACCAGCACTACTGAATATTAGCCATTACTTATGTCCATATAATCGATAAAAATTGAGCAATGGAAGTGTTAAGTAACCCATCCAAAGTCACCCATTGAATATCAGGATTGGGATCCAGTGACTCTACTGTGAGGCCTTTCCCACCACTCCCCACCTCACTGGCTCAGTACCTCTTCTCCCTCATCTATCACTTTCTGCTTACAAATGAGACTATATAGTGGTCTGGAGAGGGCATGCAAGGGCACCTGAAGACCCTCTCCCAGGAAAACTCTAAAGCTGTGTCTATTAACTCTCTGCTATGGTCCCATTAAAAGTTTTCTCAGTAGTAGCAAGGTCAGGGGAGGAGGTTGAAAAGAAAGCCTATTATTTCCTTTTTTCCCGCTAACGAGGCAAGAACCTTGTTTGTTTTTTTCTTCGTGATGTCCTCAGAGTCCAGCACATGACTGATTCCTAATACAATTTTGTCGAATGAATGAATGAGTGAATAAAAAGGTATTTCTTCCACTTCTATGGTACTTTATATTTCTGCAAAGGGCCTTTATACATTATCTTACTGGACTCTCGAGGAGTGTTTAGAAACATTTTTATTTCAGTTTACTGATAAAGAAGTTCAGATGTAGAGAGGAACACTAATTATCACCACACTAACCAGTGGGGCCAGGATTGTGACTTGCCAGCTCCCTGTCCAGGGCCCTTTCTCCCACATTGCAGTATTCCCTAAATATGAATAAAAGTGAATATATTTGGAGAAATGAAGTGACTTGTAATTTACAACCTGTAATATACTTAGTGATGATCAATGGCAAACAGGAGAGCTGGATCTGCTTCTCCCTCCTGTTTACCACTCTGCTCTCACCACAATTCACGAGACCTGAGCCAGTCCCTCAGTTCCTTCAGGGCTCAACCATATGACCCTTGCATAGCATCTGACTTCATATCCTTGTAGTTTTTTAGTGAATTTCCACAGGGAATTATGTTTTGTGGACTATACCAGTTGGCATAGCCCTCCCTTGCACAGCACCCTCACTAAGTTCAAATATGACACTTAACGGAAAGAAAAGACTGCATCCATCTACTTAACCAGGGAAAATATCTACCCACCAACTCCCTCCCTGAAGCCTTTAGAGGATAGGGGAATTGAGTAACTTCATATAGTTGCCTTCTTCTTTGTTCTTTTTATATCTATTACAGAAGTTTCCAAAGTGTGATTTCTGTACCAGCAGCATCAACATCTCCTGGGAACTTGTTAGAAATGCAAATTCTAGTGTCCCAGACCCAACAGAATTAGAGATTCTGGGGATGAGGTCCAGGGATTTGTGTTCTAAAAGCCTGCCAGTGATTCTGGTGCATGCCAAAGTTTGAATACTACTATTTTCTTATATCCTATTTTTTCCCCCTACCTGAGCCAGGGAGTCACTTACTTTCTGTTCCCAGAGGCCTTCTGGGACCCCTCTGCTAACTCAGTGCTCTAACCCTTTTTCTTTCCACATGAGACCCTGTAGTACGGTCTTGTTGATCACAGTTGTAATTTACCTCCATGTGATAAGGGTTGGAATAGATGATCTGGTGAGATTTTTTGAAATCTAGACGCTCCGATTCTTCAGGGGAGCTATATCGAAGCAGATGGCTTAAGGAGGGCAAGGGAGGACTTCTGCCTTGTGAGTTTCCTTTTGTTGTAGGCCCCAGGACTGGAGTGAAGTGAGGACACAGGCCACTTGCCAACTATGGTTACAGCCCCAGGAGATCTTTGATGTTCTCCCCTTGCTGTTTAGGTCCCTGTTTTCAAGAATTTATCAGAATGACCCAGACTTAGGAAACTTGTTCTATGTACTTTGGACAAAATAACTGCTGAGTCAATCCTGTAAGGAGTCTTGGATTGCCAGCCTAAAAACCTGCTTAGAGTTGATTTCCTCTGGCAAACTGCTATCAGATGCAAAAAGTAAAATCATCAATTTGGCACTTACTGGACCATTCTCAGCATTTGCATTAGGTAGGTAGTCAATGCAAAAGCAGATCACAAATATATTTACAAAATCCAATTACTGCCTCTCTGTCTCCGCAGCCCACTCTTGCCCCTTCTATCTTTTCCCAAATCCCTACCTGTGAAAAGAAGACTTGAAGACTCAAAAGAAAGACGATTTTTGTACATTCTGAAATTCTGACAATTAGGAAAAAAAAAGAGCCTAATCCCTGTTCTGTTCAGTTGCCAGGTTCTGATATGCTTTTCCTGTTTAAGCATTCATAATCTACCACTCATTGATACATCTTGCCAACCACAAAAATTACTTAACTCCTGACCTTTATTATATCTTTACTTTCCTCCCTCACAAAGTTCTTCAAGTTACAAAAGCACAGTAAGTGGATGGAGATGATTAAGTAGGATAAGACAAAAATGTTAGTCTCCATTGAAGACAACAGGCAAAGGTCCTAGAATTAAAGCCATAAGACATGGGTTCTAACCAGGCCTTTGCCTTTGGTGATATCCCAAGATATCGGGGCAGGTTACTTCCCCACTGTGGGTCACTGCAACACAAGGGGCTTCAGCAAAGCAGTTCTGTAAGCTGTTTTGCAGCTCTCCTATGGTGACTAAGCAGGTATGACATAGTTATATCCTGTTTAGGGGTGTCAGTGTCCTTATCTGAAAACCCAAGTGTGGTGATGGCAGGTAGATTTCAACTTTTCACACATTGGTGTTGGCTGTGTGGAATGTGGGGAAGGGTGTGATGATTGACAAACAGGTCTGCCATAGATGTGTTAAGAAGAAATTCCCAGAGTTTTGTGTGTTTCTTTCATAGTTCTTTCACCCTAGCAATAGTTGTATGTATGTATCTGTTCCGTGTATTTTACCTGCCTAAAATATAAGTGCCATCCTGTCATAGAGCTCTGTGCCTGATACAGAGCCTATTAGCTGATAGGTGCTCAATATTTTTTGAGTAAATGAATGAGTCTAAATAGCTTAAGGACCATATCTTGAGCATTTGAACATCAGCAGGACGAGGCTCCACTAGCACTAGACTCACAGAGTTAGAACAGCCTCATTCCATTGTCCTTTAAGGGTCCTTGCCAAATCCGATCCTTATTTTCTCTAAGACTGACCTCAGACCCTCAACTTCATAAGGGAAAGGGCAGTGGTGGTGGGAGGAGGAATCTTCCTGGGATCCAGTGAATGCCTCTTTTTGATATTGCTTCTTTTTAATATTCACTGAGCGTTTGAATAGGGGTCAAGTAGCTTGAGCAAACAGGTTCTGGCTTTCCAATCATCAGGTGAATTTTCATTGATGTGAAGACTCCATTCTGCTCCCTTTTACTCTTCATTTGTGTTGGAGGGTTCATATTGTTATAGTGGGTATTAGGCTTTATGTAAGGCTGGGAGGGAAGAAGACTTTCTTGGTAAGCTTGGCTCTGTGGCTTGGCAGTCGCGCAATTAAATGACTTTATTCCCAAACCAGATGTTCAAGTAGTTTTAATAATATCTTATGATCCCTCCTCTAAATAAAACAAAAAATCACTCCATCAGAAAGTTCTTCAGGATTATAAGTTCAAACTCTACTATCTGATTTTACCCACCAGAGGGTAGCACCAAGATGAATTTGGAATAAATCCCTGACTAAACTCAGACATGGTTTGGGATGATTCGTTCTGGATTCTTTGTAAAAGTACCTGAGGCCATCAAGATATGTCTTTAAATGCCTCATAAAGTTTCTGGGAAGACACTGGACTCCATTTGTTCCCAGGGATAGTGTTGGGACATTGAGCAGAACCTTATTAAGTGACACTGATTCATATTCTCCATGCACAATCAGTTTACCCAGAAGCTTAATGTGAGCTTTTCCACTGCATGTGAAGTTTGGATTCAATGATTGTTGAGGTATCTTTAACTCAATCATTCTAAAGCTTCTTGTAAGAATAATGTATTGACCTTTCCAGACGTGTCCCAATCTGCATTTAATTGGCCTACAAAAATCAGTGGCTATTGACTCGGAATGTATTCTAGAGAGTCAAACAATGACATACGTGGTCATATCCTAGAGGGTGAAATGATGAAACATTTGGTCATATCCTAAAGAGTCAAAGGATGTCAAATGTGTCATCCTTTGACTTTCTAGGTCATACCCTGAGTTCATATGAACCTTAGTAGGATGGGAGGCTTTCTCTGAGGCCCAGGGACCCTTCTGTTTAGCTTTATATTTTCCCATAACACTGTAATTTTCTCAAATTTTTGATGATTCTGGTTAATATACCTAGACCCTCCAATAGTAGACTGTAAACCTCTTATGAACAAGAACCATGTATATTTTTTCACCTTGGTATTCCCAGTCCTCAGAAGAATGCTTAACATAAATGGGTCTTCTCTTAATAAATATGTATTGAAAGAATGAATAAATGACTAGATGTAATAAGTAAATAGACATTCTTACCGTCAGGATCTTGAAAAATTGGAAGCAAATTACACATTTTTAAAAATTAACTAATTCATTAAACAAACTATTTATTGAGCACTGCGTGCTAGGCACTGAGAGTTGAAAAGTTTATGATCTTAAGGAACTCAGACCTCATGGGAGCAGCAGGCAAGAAACTGGATGATTACAGCTGAGGTCACATTTAAAAAGGAGAACAACAGGTTTTATAGAATTTCAGAAAGCAATATCTGGCTTCTTCTGCAAAAGATTAGGCACAACTTCTCAGAGAGGATGACTCCCAGTCCTGAAGGGTAAGTGAGGGAAACTCAGTGCAAGGTATTTCCTTCAAGCAAAAAATCTCAACAGAAGAGGTGAAACATGTTTATCCCTCCATGTGCATCAATCTCCCATAGGGCCAATAGTCAAAGAGAGGAGACAATATAGCACAGAAGTTAAGAATACAGTCCCTGGGCCCAGTGCAATGGCTTATGCCTGTAATCCCAGTGCTTTGAGAGGCTGAGGTGGGCAGATCACTGGGTCAGGAGATTAAGATCAACCTGGCCAACACGGTGAAACCTTATCTACTAAAAATACAAAAATTAGCTGGGTTTGGTGGTGCACACCTGTAATCCCAGCTACTCAGGAGGCTGAGGAAGGAGAAATGAGTTAGTGAAGGATCACACTGATTTGATTTGAAGCAACAGTAACAAAAACTGTATCAACCCTATCTAAATAATGACCACTCATTTTGGTGCACACATTTATCTTCCATGGGATTGTTCTCATATTATCAATTGTTGGAAGAATGAAATTAAAAATCCATGGGTCTTGCCATATCACTTTCAAACCTGCCTCCTCGGTTCCTAGGAAAGATTGGGAAATTAAATTGTCCACATCATTGTCATCATCATCATCATATTTATAAATATGTGAAGACCAATCTACCTTTCCAAATTAAATGTTTGTAGTCAAACTTATTTAAAACACCTTTACTGAACACTTTCCATGTGCATGGAGTCAGAGATGACTATGACATGACTCCTGCCTGCAGGGCTCAGAGCCTTATAAAATAGGCAGAAATGTGCACAGAAAATTAGGATATAGTAAGTATGATAAGTGTGAAAGAAGAAGTACGTACAGAAGCATAGAGACGCAAGAGCATAAAGCACAGAGAAAGAGCAACATGTCTGCCTAGGAGTCAGGAAACTCTCCACAGGCAAAAAGTAGAAATATGGTGAACAAAGATAGGAAAGTCAAGAACTCTCAGATTCAAGCTGATATAACTTCTGGGCTTATTAAAATACCTTGTACACAACAGAGCTCAATAAGTAGTTATAAAAGTGTTGAATGGATGAATAAAGAAGCTAGTTTTTCACAACTCTCCCTTCTTTTGTACCCCTCCCAACTACATCTTCCCACACACTCTCTTCTACCCCAAGGGGAACCTCCATTTCATTACTCATCCCTTGCACCGCCTAGTCTTCTGTAAATCTCTCAAAAGCCTTCTCTATGATTGCTTAACAAACACAGGTGTCCTGGTTAAAGTTTACAACATTTAAATCATGAGGAAAGACTGACACAAATGAGTATTTCTTGCTAATTTTCCACTGGAGAATGTGAAGTGCTGAATCAAGGAAGAACAATGTGTGCTATGTGGTCACATAATGACCATGCCACATCCCACCTGGCCTTTCCCCCAAACAACCCAGCAGAACATCAGGTCTGGTGAATTTCATGTCTATGTATACAGATACCAGCCACAATTTCCCACCAGTGCCAAGAGGGCTGAACATGACATGCCCTGTGTCTCTTCATCACTGCATCAGTAAGAAAGGAGACCTTACAGGAATCTAGGGAAATGGGACCCCTAAACCATCCCGCAGGTGCAAGGAATGCAGTGCTTCACTCAGGGCCAGCCTCTGCATCTTGTTCAATCCACCCTTCTACTCTGCACCTGCCCCACCTCTGCTCCATCCCTTGTGCACCCAGATTTTATTCTCAGTACTAGACAGCCAACAGTCTAAAAGGTCTTCCAAATAAAATCACATTTCCTTCTCTTCTCTTTTCATCCCCAGATCATGGTGTGTCCAAACCATGTGCAAACTTCACTCCTCATAAATCACTTGTCTAATTGACTAAAGAGGGAGTTTTGTTTAGAGTCTGACAAAATTCAAAAATTCATGTGACCCATATTCCCTAAATTCCTTGGTGGTCTATTGTTTCCCAGGAACTTTGCAACTCCCACAGGCTAGAGTAGGGTCGAGTGACTGCGCTCCAGTTCTCTCCCCATATCTCTAGTCTGAGAAGATGAGAAGATCATCTGGAATTCACAGTGAAGTGTAATTTGTGTGGCCTCCTTGCATGAGGATGCGATGGGGTGTTTGGATGCAGAGCTTTTTCTTATCCATAGATTGCCCACAGTGCAATACAGAGAACTCTCCATGATTTAGAGGGAGGGAGGGAGGAAGGAAGGAAGGGAGGGAGGGAGGGAGGAAAGGAGGGAAGGAAGGAGAAAAAAGAAAAAAGGGAGAAAAAGAATGAGAGGGAAGGATGGAAGGAAAAAGAGGGACTTTCAAATATATGAGGAGGCATTTTAGAAAGTTCTAGGTGGACTAGAAAGTGGTAAGATTACAGAGAGAGAGAAATGGAGAGAGGAAGAGAATTAAAGCAGAAGCAAAAACAGGATGCAAATAATAAGAGACTGATATCCAGAAGTTTCTTCCTTTCAGCCGATCTGCCACTTAAATGCAATTCTAAGCTCAGAGAGGAGGTAGTCAGTATCTGTGCCCTGATTTCTGTAGGGTCTCAGAATACCACGGAGTAAATGGGCATCTAAGAAGAGGGTTACGCCATGTTTCAGGGAGAGCCCTCCTTTATAATCAGAACATATGGGTTGTGGTCTCAGTTCTGCTGACAAAGCAAATGATCTCAGGCATGTCTCCACCTGTCTGACCGCAGGTGTACTGTATACTAGTCCAAGTCCAACCCCATCTAACCACCTTCCCTGTGACCACTGCAGTCCCTATCACCATAATCTTTCTCCTGGGGAATTGCAACAGCATCAGAAAGAAGTGAAAAGATTATCTGGCCCAGACTCCCCAGACTTGGGCATACATTGGAATCATCTAGGCAGCTTTTAAAAATACAAAGTGCTGGCTGGGCGCAGTGGCTCATGGCTGTAATCCCAGCACTTTGGGAGGCTGAGACAGAAGGATCATGTGGTCAAGAGATTGAGACCATCCTGGTCAACATGGTGAAACCCCATCTCTACTAAAAATACAAAAATTAGCTGGGTGTGGTGGTCCTAGCTACTTGGGAGGCTGAGGCAGGAGAATCACTTGAATCTGGGAGGCGGTTTCAGTGAGCCAAGATCACGTCACTGCACTCCAGCCCGGTGACAAAGCAAGACTCCATCTTGGACCAAAAAAAATGCAAAATTCTGGGCCCCACTGCAGCCCCAGTAAATGGGCACTGCTGGAGGGTGGTCTTGACTACTGTAATTTTTAAAAGTCCTCTAAGTAATTATAATGTGCCTATCAGGACTTAGAACCACTGTTCTAGCCCAATCACTGGGAAACTATTTATTTATGTATTCAAAGATATTCTTGAGTGCCTACAGAGTATCAGGAACTGTGCTGTGCATTTATCAGTGACCGTGACAAAGTGCTGTGCTCTTTTATGTTTGACGGGAGGAAGACAGATGGTACGTAAAGAAGTCAACCACATAGTTATAGACAGTGATATATTCTTTATGGAATATAAGGCATGGGGATGTAATGAAAAGTAACTGGAGGAGTGCTAGGGTGGTCAGAGAAGGTTGCTTTAAGGAGATGACCTCAGAGCTGTGAACTAAATGGCAAAATAATCCTGCAAGGAAATCTGGATAAAATGCATTCCCAGCAGAGTGGAGCAGCACGTGTAAAGGTCCTGTGGTGCTTGACTAAGAGACTGAAATGTCAGCATGGCTGGAGCAGAGTCTCTTAGTAAAACAGGGATAGTGACACCTGCCCCGAAATTATCACATTATCTTTTAAATATATGTGAAGTACAAGGAGCCATTTGCAAAAGAAAAGCCCAATAAAAATGCAAGAGGTGTCTTGTTTCATTGTTATCACATCTTTCTAATGTACTTCAATGGGCCAGACATCCAATGACACAGCCTTGTGACAGCCCACCAATAGCTGTGGCATCCAATCACTGCACCATGATGCAATTGCAGATTCTGGGCCTGGGCTTTTCTGGGAAGTCGTAGGTAACTTTTGCATAGATGCAGCTATGTTCCAGGAACCTTCTGTAATAAAATGCTGAGACAGATTTCCATTTATTAGATTCTACTCTCTTTACGCAAGAGACAAAGTTGAAAGTAAAAGTCGAAAGTCCTTAAAATATACCAAAGAAAGATGACTCCCATGCTAATAAATTGGGTGATAGACTACTCAGATGGCCTCCACTCAGGGCAATCTGATTTGTTTGCCTTTTGCAACATTCCACAACTTTACCCTAGAGACAAGAATAGACAAAGTCCAATTGCATTATCACTTTCTACTCTCTCACCAAAAAGGTACTTTGGGAAAAGGAGGTTAATACTTTTTTAGCCAACATTTATTCTATTAATGTTTTTAATCATCTTTAATCACACAAGTAATGTATGCTTGTGCTTTCCTTATTATAAAACTAAAATATTATAGAGAATGAAACAGTCACTTTGAATACTACCTTGACCCCCAGAAGTAACTATTATTAACAGATTGTTCCTATGCATTTATGTAATTATATATATGTTCATGCCATGGAAAATGTTCAGACATTGTTTTTTTCTTTTCACATAAATGAAATCACAGTGAAAGTCTTCCAGAAGTGCACAGGATATTTAGTGCAAACAATGTAAAGTAAAAGCTATGTATATGGCCACCAGTAGGGGAATGGTTGAATGCATTGTGGTATATTCAAATTATGTGATTCTCTGCAGCTCTGAACTGAATTATGCCCACTCACATTGAGAAGGGCCATCTATTTTACTCAGTCTACAAATCCAAATACTAATCTCTTTTGGAAATGCTCTCACATCATACCCAGAAATAATGTTAACGAGATATCTGAGCATCCCATGGCCCAGTCAAGTCAACACACAAAATTAACCATCAGACTGAGTTTTTTGTGTTTTTTTTTAACTTTTTGTGGACTTGATTTATCAGTTCCCTCAGTCATGTCTTAGGACTTGGGAATGTGCAGCCAGTTACATATAGCAAATTGAGGGAGCTGGGGGAGGAAACAGTAACAGACCCCAGACCTTCCAAGAGAAGTGAAATGGTGGGACGCAGAAGAAGAGAGAAGGTGCAGTTTGGCAAGCCAAGTATGACATCTAAAGGGATATAGCAGTCTTGTCCCGGCTCAGACAAATTGGTAGCAATTAGAACAATGAAAGGTAAATTCCACAAGGTGAATGCAGCTCAGAGATAAAGAATTAGTCTACTTCAACATGCTCATCAATGGCAAGCCCTGCTAGTGGTAGCTGTGTTCTGAGGACTAGACTGGAATTAAAGGTCAGGATTTCTAGTCCTTAGAGGTAGGCTACAAAGAACAATAATACAAAATACAGCTAATCCTGAATATATATTTTATTTTCCCCCATTTTTACACTATATATTGCTCATAACTTTTCACTTAACAACATATTTTTGGAGTGTATGGTTTTCTCATTCTTTTATACAGCTGGATAGTAGTTTTTGTATGTGAACATGCTATAGTTTACTTAATTAGTGCCCCATCTATGGATAACTGTGTTGTCAAACTTTTGCTAGTTCAACAGTGCTATAAAGAATTATTTTTGTATTTGTCATTTTTATTTATACTGTTGCCCTTTCAAGTTAGCATATTTTCTAGTTTCCTCCAGTAATTATTTATAGAGATGAGATTTCTCCCTTTCTCTGTATTTGTTATACTGTGTTATATAGTCTGAGTATCCAACTTATCACCTGATGACAGTCACTGGCAAGCACACCTGTACACTGTCTTTAGGACAGTCATATCAAAACATTCACCTTGGTGGCCAAATAAAAATTCAGATTCCCGAGTCCCATTCTCTAGATCATTTGAGAAGCAGCTTCAGAGTGGAGCTTGGAACCTTCATGTTAAACAAGCACCTCAAGATCATTAGGAATCATGTGATCTGCCATATACATAGAGGTAGTATTTCAAATATTGCTCACCTAGATCTGTAGAATAGCAAGCATATCAAGGGCTACAAAAGGAAGGTATATTCTCTAGAAAATCAACCCAAAATGTAAAGCAAGCTTACATGTAGGTTCACTTATTCTGTCTCTCCTGATAATCATGACAATAAAATGGCCTCTATAAACGGTATAAAATTAATCAGGAAAGAAAGGAGAAGGAGAAGTAAAAATACACCAAGCTTGTAGCACATCTGGCATCAATAGTTAAGTCAGTCACTCTCTAACCTGCTTCCTCACAGTCGTTTGGTGCCTATTGTCTCTAATTATATCGAATGTTTCAAAATTATATTAATAGTTCCCCTTAACTGCTCTATAGATAACAACTTGAACAGTATGATAGGTTAAGTTTTCCCTTTGAGATATTCCTTTAAGTCCTGCATACCAATGAAACTACCAACTCAGTTAGTCTGAAGAACCCCATTGACACCAGGTGGTCTGAAGGAGCCTAGAAGAAACTGACTCACCAAAGAATGTAGTTTCCACATCCTGATGATTTCATCCCTCTTACTTCTACCTATCAATCACCCCAATTCTCTAGCCCCTTGCCTTCCAGGATCACTTTATTAACCCCAGCACAGAAGTCCTTGGGGAGATTGATTTGAGAATCTCCTTACCCAGTACCCTGCAATCATTAAACTCTTTCTCTGCTTCAAACTTTGCTGTCTCAGTGTAATGGATCTGTGACTACACAAGAGGCATGTAAACCTGTTGGTCTTATAACAATAATGATCTCCTTCACCGTATACCATGAGGAGAGAATTGTTATGTTGATGGGATAGGGTGTAAAATCAGAAGGTGATTGTGAAAGACTGTTCAACTTGCAAAGAAGCCCAACCTATGCTCTGAGATACCAAGAGGAAGCTTGAGTTCAATAAAGTCTTTTGAGACGCAAGGATTATCGAACTCTTTCTCTGCAAGTTTCCCAACATACTCCAGGAAAACAATACTGTTAGCTAAGCAGAGTAGGTCATAGTAGTTGTAAAAAGAATCGGAGAACAAGGACTAAGCAGAAGCCCAAAACAAAGTGCACAGTAGGAAATGAGATTCAGGAATGAGGAAATGGCTTTGTTATTAAATTGAGGGTTTTATGATGGTTTGGGGCAGATTTCCTCTGACTCAGAGCCACATTACCTGGGCCTTGGTTTCATACTTACTCCATTATCCATTATAAAATAATTATTACTGAGGCTCCTAATTTGTGTGCCCTTAAACAGCAGTGCTTTTCTTTTAAACACTTATCTCACATGTTTTGGGGGTGTTTAATTGATTATCACACCTGTTTCTCTCTAGCAGGCTGGAAGCTACATGAAAACAGGAGCATATCTAAATTTTGCTCCTATTGCTTATCTGGCCAGCTCACTGATGTCATGACAAACCAGAGACCGTATCTAGCTATGAACATATCCAGTGGTGCCTGGTTCCAAGCATATGAGTAATGGAAGAAAAGCCAGGTTTGAACTGTATAGAACTAGAAACTAGTCTGTTGAAACTTTTCTAATAATCATTCACATAAGACTGTGAAAGCAGAGGATTCAGTTCTCCTAGATGCCTATGTACAGCAAACTTGAAAATGAGTCTATATAATTGTGAATGTCAAGTGCATTTATTATTTTTCTGTTTTTAATAGGACAACAAATGAAATAAGATTTATTGTTATGTTTATGGGGCATAAACCTATATTGACACTATAAAAAAAGTTTGAGCAACAAAAAGACAATATTTTTCTATTCTCTTTGCAGAAGATGATATTATTAAACCATGAAACTGCCTTTGTAAAATTATGATTGAGACAGTGAAGAGATCTAACTTAACCAACTCCATCTTGCTTCTAACCTCCAAGCTGTGCTTGTTCATACCTGGGCATAGGCTGAACTAATTTTGGGAGAAACTTAGTTTATAGTTTAAACAAAGATGATAACAGCCCTTTCTCAAAGCAGACCTCCTTCTTGCCTGGGGACTAGATTGCCTTTGCAGGACTAACATTAGCCACAAGATTAGACATGATGATTTAGAAGTCATGCAGCTGGAGGCTACAAGATTCTGACCCTACCTAAACTGCTCCTAAGATCAGTGCTTGAGAAATTTTGTAGACCCTGTACTTGATGGATCAGCTGGCATCATCCAGATCAATAACCTGGCTCATCTGATATTGCGGCCCCCCACGCAGGAACTGACTTAGCACATAAAAACAGCTTAGACTCCCTATGATTTCATCCCTGACCAATCAACACTCCTGGATCATGGGCTTCCCCCCACCCACCAAGTTATCCTTAAAGTGTTTGCTCCCCAAATGCTCGGGGAAACTGATTTGAGTAATAGTAAAACTCCAGTCTCCCACACAGCCGGCTCTTAATTACTCTTTCTTTATTTCAATTCCCTTGTCTTGAAGAATGAGCTCTGTAGAGGGCAAGGTGAACCCCTTGAGTGGTTACAGTCATATGAAGAAGTAATCAAGGAATGTGTTATTAAAAATGTAGTTAGAAAAATTATTATAGGGAGGCTGAAGTAGGAGGATCATTTGGACCTGAGAGGTCAAGGCTGCAATAGGCCGGGATCATGTCACTGCCCTCCAACCTAGTCATAGAGAGAGACCTTGCCTCTAAAAAAACAAAAAAGAAAAAAGGAGAAAAGTTATATCAATGTGCAGACAATTAAACTTTTTATTTTGTGATATTTATGGTGTATGTCAGCTTTTAAAAATCTATAGTTTGTTGTGATTTTTTTCTATAATCACAATTATTGTTCTTGTTTTTAGTAAGGCTCCCCAGACACCAAGTTATATCTGTGGGCATGCCCCATGACCTTTCTGCACATGCTTAGGTAGTAGACAGTTGTACAATTACTTTAAGTTGAAAACAGTCTCAGTTCAGAAAATTTAATGTCAATCCAAGATACCATTTAAAAATCCAAGTTGACTTAGAGTTAATTCTTCTTTTCTCCTTAGTTTGAGTATATCTCAGGTTGCAAAACTGCAGAGGAAAAGGGGAATGTTTGTTAATTTCTTCTACATTATTTTCTACCTAATGCTTCTCCCCTCTACCCGCTCCCTAAGTAGCCAAAAGTTTCTGACCTCTCCAAGGTTAGAAGGGAATAGTAAAGGAAGGTCTTAATGAAACCTCAGAGCCTGGCTTCCTGTTCTCTGGACCTGGCCCATTGTATCTCCTCAGTGGTGTTTTGATGGGAGTGTCTGATGGTTCTGCACTGAGTCTCTCTTGCCTTCAGGCCCCTTAAATTCAGGTATATGTGAATACATTGCTCTTTATAATGGTTGCTCTTGATTCCTTCCTTACCCAAGGTGTTCACCTATAGATTCTTGCTGCTGGGATCCCTTTGCACCCCCAAAATCAGAGATGATCCATCTCTGACTCTCTCTCCTGGTAGCACATATGTGGTCCTTAGGAAATTATTTTGTATTTTTTGCTCCAACATGCCTTGGGAACATAGTCTAATCCCAGTAGAGAAATTTTCTTCTGATACCAGCACCAAAACATTGGGCACCTCTCCTCTTTTTCTTTTTTTTTTTTGTAGATTCCCCAGACAGGGGTCAGACCTTGCTCCCAACTACATAGTGGCTTCCTCAAAATCTCTTCTTACTAGACAAGAAGTGAAGAAATAGAAAATCACCTCACACCTCTCCCTTTTTATAGTCTTACCTGCCTGAGGGGGTCAAAAATTGATCAACCAATTTCTCGGGCACATTTCCTTTATAAATATGCACCTGGCAATAGAGGGCTTCTTTTTGGAATTTTTTGTCAATTGTATTTTGGAGCCTGCTCATAACTTCAATGTTAACATCCCATTACCATCTTAATCGCCTTTGTTTCATTTCACGGTAAGCAGCTGTTTTCTTCTTTGGACCGCTATATTGACTATCTAAAAAGAAAGACACAGGCTTTATGAAGTGATATCTAGCATTCAAATTAGTTCAAATTAGCTGGTTCCAACTGGTTCAGATTAGCTCCCTCTTTATCTTATATTTCCTCATTTTTATCTCCTTTGGAAGGAACAAAATTGCACTGAAACAACGTTGGTCAATGCATGGGCCTTTATAAACACAAAATTAATTAGTTATTTCTTTTAATTAACTAGTTAATTCCTTTAACATTGGAGATGTATTGAGTATTTCTTTTATGCAAGTCATTCTTCTAGGTACAAAAAACCAACCCACAGCAGAGATTGTGTGAAGTAAGGCTATGTGCATTACTCTGTATTTACTTCCCATGCCTTCTTTTTTGCCTAAACTCTCCTCAAAACCCAGAGAAGCTAAAAGCCAGACTGGAAGGAGGATTCTGCTAATGATACCCCAATGTCTTTGCTCAATGTAGTACTAAACTTCACCTAAATAGATTAGAACTAAGAGTCTGTCCTCTTTACGTTCGCAAAAGAGAGTTCGCCCTCCTAGCAGTTTTTATTCATTACCTCACTGGCACGAAATTCCAAACCTCTGCCCAAAAGTGGACTCTGCATTCCACCAATGTGAATTTCCATCTCTCCCTGGCACCTGAATCTTTTCCACAGCTTCTGCCTTGATTCTCATTTTGAAATTGGTTATTTTCATTTAAGGTAGGCCTTTCAAATCGCATTATTTGATGGAATTCTTTATAGCTCCTCTTGCTAATGCAAGCTGGTGACTAATTCTTAAGTCCTAGAAAAAGGACTTTTTCTATCCTCAGGGGTTGGGTTTGGCAAGGATCCTTCAAGAGCCCTGTTAAGAAGACAGAATCCTTTTGTGAAGCGTTAACTTCCTCAATCAAGACAGGCTCTATTGAGAGTTGGATCTCTCTCTTGTTAATAATCTGTGCTTTAGATGGGGGGTTGGGGGGAGAGTAAATTACTTTCCTGGAACCCAGGAGAATGAGTGACCTTAGATGTCTCCTCCCAGAGACTTCTGAGAAGAAGCTGCAGCTGCCATTTTAGTTTTCTTACAAACAGTATTCTGTATCTTTTTTTTTAAATGGCTTCAAGGAGTAAAATCAAATATATCTTCTTTATGATCATGCCAGGTTCTACATTTTGTTAAGTACTAAAGGTTTTCTTGGTCTTAAAACAAGTGTCAGGGTTTTAAATTCTATAAAAAAGAAAGAACTGGATGTTCAAAAAACAGACCACATGGTGGCCACTTAAAAGTACAAGTTTATAGCAAATGGCTGAAACTTTCTAGTAATGCTGAAATGATTTTGTGTTAAGTGTACTGTTTCCAAATATTTTTCAGGATTCATTTGGGAATGATTAAGATAATGTTACATCTTTTCAGTGTTATGAAAAAGATGGCTTTCAATTGGAGAGAGATTTCAGCAGATCACTAAGGAAATAAAGCCAACCTGGTCTTCTTCTCCCCCTGGTATGTGGAAGGAATGAGCTTTTGTTATTAGGGCACCTCAGGACATGCTGGTTGTCTGCTGTGTATCCAAAAGAATAAAGGACACACAACCTCAGAAGCTCCCTGAGGAGTTTAGAATTGACTTTTAGTTAGAGCAGCGTAGTGCTATCATGACTATGACAACCTTGGAACTCTCAGAAGGCATGCCACCAATTTGCTCTGCAGTCCCAGCAAGGATATGCTTCACTGCATTATACAAATATACAAATGAAATGAAAAGGACTGGTCAGAAGCATCTGGGAATGGGTCAATAGCAGAAACTGTAAGGCATAGCTAGCCAACAGCTGAATGAGTGTTGTGAGGACAGAGTGTCTAGTTGTGGGGAAATCCCTGTATGCATTTGGACAAGCCCTTGCTGATAAGGAGGTCTGCCGGATGTTTTATGTTCTGAACACATTCCCATGAATGCTAGCCTGAAGACATCGATGCATAATGGGGAGAGACACAGCTCAAACAAGGTAGGGCATAAGAAAGAAAAAAGCAAAGTACATGCAGATAAAATATGATTTACAGTCTTTGGGTTGGTGCCCTAATAGGTTCAAGAAAGGAGGGGGCAGAATTGGTGAAAGTCTAGGATTGCCAGAAGATATTTACAGACTGGTCTTATTGGCGATAATGAAATTCCAGATTAATATGGCTATATAAATCCTAAGGACATGTTTCTTCATGGATTCATATAAGGTGGGGGTGTGGGGGAAGAGAGAGATTATGCTTGGTAGTGAAGTATGTAGGAAAATGAATGAGATTATAGGTTTCTGGAGGCCAAGAACTCTGGGTTCATATCTTAGCACTGCCTCTTTTGAGATAGAAAACCTTGCGTGAGTCACTTAACATCTCTATGCCTCATTTTCCTCATAAGATTGTTGTATTAAATTAGTTAATCTTTATAAACCACTTAGAATGTCCCTAACACATAAGTGCTCAATTAATAGTATTCATTATTCTTCTAATCATTATCATTATGATTCAAACATAAATCTTTAATATCTGGAAACACATTTTATTAGTCAGGGCTGTTAAGAGAACCAGACTAATGGAGTGCATATGTATAAAACATGCTATATTATACATACTTGGTATGTATATAATGAAAGAAAGAGAAAGACTTATAATGAGGAATTGATTCAGGTGCTGATGGTTTAGTTCCAGTCTGGGTCCAAAGGCCTCAGAACCAGAAGACCCAATGGTATATTTCCCATCCAAATTCTGGCAGGCTAAATTTCCAGGAACAGCCAACGTTTCAGTTAAAGATCAAAGGCAGGGGGAAAAAACAAATGTCTCAGTTCAAAAATCAGTCAGCCAAGAAGAATTTTCTCTTACATAGGGAAGGGTCAGTCTTTTTGTTCTATTTAGGCCTTCAAATTGATTGAATGGGGCCCACTCACATTAGGGAGGGCAATCTGCTTTCCTCAGTCCACTGATTTAAATGTAATCTTGTCCAAAAACAGCCTCACAGAAACACTCAGAATAATGCTTGACCAAATACCTGGGTTCCTCATGGCCCAGTCAAGTTGATACATAAAATTGACCATTACAAGTTCACTCCATGTCAACTTGGCACCCATACACAACTCCTTAACTCAAATTTAACCTTCCCATATATATAAAATAACATGGCTATGATTCTGCCCAACTTGATACAACTATCCCACATGCAACTAAAAATGCATTAACTCCTTCCCAGTTGAAGAAGTAGTCTTTGAATGATGTTTACCCTTCTCCCTGATATTCCATAATTTAAGTGCCATAATGTAAAGCTAACAATATTTCAATACTTCAATCATTGTCTTGCAAGGCAATTGTTTCAGGGGAGGCCATTCAGTTTCCTTAAGCAATAAAGAGTTAATCCCCTCAGACAGAGGAGGGGAGATCACTTCCACTAAGGGTGGAGAGGCTGGTTCCATTGACAAAGAGACTTCCAATTTAAGACTTTAGTGTCCCCAGTCTCATCAAGGTCAACTCATACATTCCCATTCCAACTTTAAGGACCCTATTTCTTCTCAACCAATGACCTCACTTTAACAGTAGACCTCTGGAGGCCAGGAGTTCAACTTGCATTAAATTCAGCCAGTTTCAGGATGAGATTCTGGATTTATAACTCGGCAAAACTAGCTCTGCAGCTGCAGGAGATAAGGGTTTCCTTCAAGGAAGACAGAAACTTCCAGGTCATTTATGCCCCATTTGAGCTGGGAATTTGAATCCTGAGCTCATCCTTTTCTTTCCTCACTTTAGCAACATTAGAAGCAATCAGTTCATTTTACTCATTTGTTTGACTAAAATGTTCAAAAGTATTACGTACATAATTACCCAAGTCCTTGTTTCTTAAAAATGGTCGATTAGGAGCATCCAGAGCACACCATGATTATCAGCATTCTCTTTACTACAGGAAATAAAGTCATCAGCAGTTTAAATTGAATCATATTGGAGAGCCAGTTACAGCAACTGGCTGATTGGTATAAAACCAATTCAGAAAAACTCATTCTTAAAATTCTGTTCCTCTAAAACCACTCTCGGTTCCAAAATCTGTTATCAGTCAGGGCTCTCCAGAGAAATTGAACCAATAGGATGTTTATAGAGAGAGGAAGAGATTTACTGTAATTGTCTCATGCGATTGTGGAGGCAGGCAAGTCCCCCGATTTGCAGGGTTAGCCAACGAGATGGAGACCCACAAGAGCTGATGATTTAGTTTTAGTCAGAGTCCAAAGGCCAGAGAACCAAAAAGGCCTATTGCCCAGTTCTTGTCTGAAGGCTGGCAGGCTCCAGACCCAGGAAGACCCAAAGTTTCAGTTTGAATATAAAGGCAAGAAAAAATCCAGTGTCCCAGTTCAAAAGCCTTCAGCCAGGAATAATTCTCTCTTACTAAAAGAGAAGCAGACTTTCTGTTCTCCTGGGCTTTCAACTGATTGGGTGAGGGCCTCCCACATTAGTGAGGGCAATCTGCTTTACTTAGTCTACCAGTTTAAGTGTTAATCTCTACTAAATACAGCCTCATGGAAATGCAGAGAATAATGTTTGGCTAAATATCTGGGTACCCTGTGACCCAGTCAAGATGGTACAAAATTAACCATCATACACACCAAAATAACCCACCTTATATTAAGTTATTACATACTGAGTACTATACGGGAAATGAGAAGTTGTGGCTTAAAATAAGCATTTTTTACTAAAGAAGCCAAGAACCACCTCAATATATGCCACGATCAAGGGCACAAGTTCTACTGTCAGATGTGCGTGAGTTTCAGTGCTAGTTCTACTACAAAGTAAGTCTCAGTTTTGTTTTCTGTAAAACTGGGCTAATGGATTACTGTTAGCATTAGACAAGAAAATCAATGAATGTGAAAAATCTTATGCTACTAGCACAAAGTAAGCTAATCTACCTTAAAGATAAGACATACCAAGAAGTAAGCCATAAATAAAACTGATAACACACCTTCTCCCATGAAACCGTCAGGACCACATCTACCGTGACTCACATTTCTGTTTACTTGAGACACCATCATCAGTCCTAAGTCCAAGCTTCATCACCTGGAATTTTATTCTGACATGGCTCAATAAAGCCCTGAATTTAATCAAATCTCCCACCTATCCTCAACTTGAAAAACTCATGAACTACAATTGACTAAATCTAAATCCTCAGCTCCTTCTTAGAACCTTTTACTTTCTTATTTTTTTAGCTGAAAATTAACTTTCTCTTGAAGACACAGCTTTCTCCCCAGGTTTGTTTTTCTTTCTACATCCTTTATGCCTCCAATTCTCCTGAAATGTAGATATATTTACTTTTTCTAAATCCCTTCCTTTGCTTGAAAAGAAATTCTCCTAAGTATCAGTCATACAATTGTGTCCCTCACTGCCTCTCCTTTTTGCAACCAGTCCCCGTCTTCTGTGAATATTTTAGCACCTAGCTCAGAGCCTTTCTCTGCGCCTTTACAATTGTCCTCATTTTTGATGCCTTCAAAATCACTGGAGACAGTATACTCAACCCTGGCTTCTGATCTCGTTTTCCACTTTTTCAACAATCTTGTCCTCTATTTCAATTCAGCTTCCCATGGTTTTACTTTAGACCTTATCCCCATCCCCGGCATCTCCATTTCAATCACCTCACTCTGAACACCACATAGCTCACTTTTTCTTATTTCCCCAGCTCAAGCAATTTTTTTTTCACTAACACTGTTCTGTGTCATCTCTTTCGCTAGACAATTCAGGTTTCGTAGTCCATGATTATAATCCCCCAAATTTCCTCACATATATTCCCAATCATCCCACCCTTATTTCCTGCTATTTTACCTACCTGGGAAAAGCTCAAACTGAGTTAAAACCAATTCTCTCCCTAACCTGGACCTGTACCTGAGCAGCCAAAACTGGAAGGAGAAAAACACAAAACTCTGCTTACTGGTTTTCCTTCAAATTTATGGCCACCAAGTTCACAACGGTCTTCAGCATTGCCTGGCAATACTACTGAATTTCCTTAGTCAATTCACTCTCTTCTTCTCAGGACAGTTATTCTGCACCGTGTCTTCTCCATTATGCTTCATCTCCAACTCCCCCTATTCCCTACTCCTGGCTAATGGCCTTGGTTCCTGTTGCATGGAAAACATTGACGCAATCAGAAGAGAATACCAGACCTTGCCATTGTCAAATATACAAGCTCCCTACATCTGTACCTATTTTCTCTGCAGAGTGTGGTGGGTAAGAGCATGTGCTTTGGAGCCAGACTGCGTAGGTTCAGATGCTGCCTCTGCCCCTTCCCAGATCTTAGGCAAGTGCCTGAAAGGCTCTATGCTCAGCTGTAAAATGGAGATAATACTTACATCTACCTCAGCAGCTTGGGGTGAAGATTACATGAGTTGATTCATGTGGAGAAAGCAGGTGTTCAATAATGTTCACTTCTTTCCCTCCGGTGGATGGACTGTGCTCCCCAAGGCAGCTTCTTGTACCAATCTCTTGGTCTGTACCCCTCTCACCTCTCAAGGTGCTACTCTATATCCTCTCCCCCCAGAATCAAAATTTTCCTCCTGGTCACTAAATCATAATCAACATAAACATGCTGTATTATCTCCTGACATTTAAAAATATAGCAAAAACACAAACAAAACCCCTACCTTTCACCCTCTCTAGTCAAACTCCATAAAAGAGATGTCCATATTTATCATTCCCACCTCTTTACCTCTTACCGGGTTTTTATTTTTGCCAATTGACCAAAAAGTTTATTGTCAAGGTCACTGGTGTTCTCCAACTTGCCAGCTCTATAGACAATTCTATCTTCATCGTGACTGACCTTGGAAGCAGCACTTTATGGAGGCAATCTCATATTTCTTTAGAAAGCTCATTTCCTTCACTTGGTTTCCGGCAGCCACACGTTTCTGGCTTGTCCCTTGCCTCACTGGTTCCTCGTCTTCTATCTCCCTTACAGGTTTCTTTTTTCTTTCCGCTAAGAGCATCTCAGGGTTTGGTCCTCAGGCCTTTATTCCCTGGGTTCTGAATATCATCCGTACTCTGAAGGGTGCCGAGTTGAATCCTTAGCACTAGCCTGTCTCTTAAACTCCAGACATGTGTACCTACCTACCTGACATTTATGTGGATATCTAACAGGAATCTCACACTTAACATATCTTGTTGTTTCCACACCATCTTCCCACCCCAGTCCAAATTCCTGCTATTCCTCTCATCCCTACCCCTCCACCCCATTTTAGTAGATAACATCATCATCAACTCTGGCAAAAAACCTGGGGATCATTTATGATTCCTCCTTTTGTCTCATACCTCACATTAAATCCATCATGTTGGTCCTGCATCCAACATTTATCTGAACACTTTTCACTCCTTTCATCCTTTACTTAGTTCAAGCCATTATTCTCTCTCTCCTGGACTGCTGTCAAATCTCCTCGGTGCTCTCCTGGCTTCCACTCTTGAACCTCTAAATTCTATTCTCTCTGCAGCACCAAGAGTGATCCTGGCTTTGGTTAAAAACCTTAAGCATCTTCCTGTCATAAATAATGTCTAAGGTTCTTCCACTGACCTGTGAGCTCTGTGTGATTAGGCCTGGTCATCACTGTAACCTCACTTCCTCCACATTCCTCTATGCCCACGCTGCTCTGCTTGCTGTATCTCCAATACACCACAGTCTTTTCTGTTTCTACACCTGAATCACCCTTCTCTCAGATATTTTCACATCTTACTTGCTAATTTCATTTGGCAACTTATCTAGAATAGACTCCTTTAGAGTCAGTGACAAGACCACATAAAAGTGATCTCTCCCCTGCAACACTCTCCATTGCCTTACCCTGATTTGGCACTCTCGGTAGTTATATTTCTTTGATTTTTTTTTTTTGAGACAGAGTTTCGCTCTTGTTGCCCAGGCTGGAATGCAATGGTGTGATCTCGGCTCACTGCAACCTCTGCCTCCCAGGTTCAAGCGATTTTCTTGCCTCAGCCTCCCGAGTAGCTGGGATTATACGTACACGCCCAGGTAATTTTTTGTATTTTTAGTAGAAGTGGGGTTTTACTGTGTTAGCCAGGCTGGTCTCAAATTCCTGACCTCAGGTGATCTGCCCACCTTGGCCTCCCAAAGTGTTAGGATTACAAGTGTGGGCCACTGCACCCAACCTATTTCTTTGATTTCTTCACAGGAACATTTACAGATGGCTCTTATTTTTATTTGTCTTCTGCTTATGTCTGCAAGTCTTAATGGGTATCGGTGTGTCCATTCATTTATTTATCAATTATTTATTGAGCATCTACTATTTGTCATATACTATATTAGGTCTTGGCTATACACTAATTACATACACAGATTACATACCAGCCTTATTCTCATATTTCTTAAAGAAACTGAGGAAGGAACAAACATTCATGAAATAATCACAGTGGTAGATATATAATCAAAAACAGTGATGAATGCTACAACAGAAAAGCACAGGGGAAACAGGAAAATACATAACAGGAATGTGACTTATGTGAGGGGTTGAATAATGTTTTCCAGGTAAATAATGTCCACCAATTTCAATCTCCAATCTATATTTTTCTCCACCTTCAATTTTGATCATATAACCACTTGGTCAAAGTCTAGTCATACAGAAGCTTCCTGATCTTTTTTTTGTTCACTTCCTGGAAGATTTTGCCATCTACTTGCCACATAGTGTTATGGAAAGAACTATAGATTCTAGAAATCTGAATATATATATTCATATATATATATATGAATATATATATGTATATACTTTGAGTAAATAATATAAACTCTCAAAGCTTTAATTTCCTTAATTATAAATTGACAAATTTAATATCCATACTCATAAATTTATAAATTTGATTTCTGTTTGAAGTGCTTACATAACTCATTTGTGAGCCTTACATGAGTTAAATGTTTGTACTTTCACTACTCAGACATGCCTGAATGTATATTTCATTTTCTCTTTTTATTTTGTAAGGTCTCACATTGATATGGCTTGGATTTGTGTCCCCACTCAAATCTCATGTTGAATTGTAATTCCCAGTGTTGGAGGTGGGGCCTGGTGGGAGGTGACTGAATCATGGGGATGGTTTCTAACGGTTTAGCACTATCCTCTAGTGTTGTCTCATGATAGAGGGCTCACAAGATCTGGTTGTTTAAAAGTGTGTAACACCTCCCCCTTTTTTTCTCTCTCTCTCTTTCTTGCCATGTGAAGAGGTGCCTGCTTCCCTTTCATCTTCTGCCATGATTGTAAGTTTCCTGAGGCATCCCTAGAAGCAGACAGCCATATAGCCCACAGTATTGTAAGCCAATTAAACCTCCTTGTTTTTTAATAAATTACCCAGACTCAAGTATGTTTTTATAGCAGTGTGAGAACAGACTAATACACACGTCCTAAACTATATATGATATTGCAGATGTGAACACACCCATTTTATACAAGGGAAACACAAAGGTTTCCCAGGAGTTTCTAGATTCACTCCTAACATCTAGAATTCTCTTAGTGTTTGGGGTTATAGCAACACAACAAGATTATATCTTCAAGTAATTCAGAGTGACTTTTGTGTTCTAGATTTTTATTCCATAAATACAAGTTGTAGTGTTGATTGAAAGCTTATCTTTTGGTTTATAATCTATAAAACATTTTTCTTGAAAATATAAATACATTATATTCTATGCCATTGCCTTATTCTTGGTAAAACTGAGAAGTTTCTTTTCTGTATTATAAATCTTGCTCTTTCTTCCTATGAGTTGTGTTTGCTTTCAGTGTCTGGTGATCCTACTATCTCTCCTGGTATCATAGGAGCTAGCATTTATTCTGTGCCTATTAGGTACCAGGTACTGTTCTGAGTATTTTACTTATATATTATGAAATCCCCACCCAACTCCATATAGGATATAGTGTTAATACAACCATTTTGGAGATGAAGCAATCTGCACCTAGAGGTGAATGAAGTTGCTCAAGGTTGCATGGACAGTAATAAGTAGAATACCTGTCATGTAAATCCAAAGAGTCTGGTTCCAGAGGCTGTACTTTCACCCACCCTTTCTAGGCTAAGAAAGAAGACAGTAAGACACCCAGAAGTCTGAGTTCCTAGGGTCCTTTCTCTTGTTTTCTGGATAGTGTCTGAAAAACCATCTACTGTAAGGCCAGTTGGCTGTTTTAAATTCTAATTAGGTTGCTTATCTGTATCAGGCCCTATCATTCCCTCATGTCCAAAGAAGAAAGGTCTCTCCTTCTATCCACGGCAAATCTCTCTCTCTATAACTAAACCCATCACTTAGTTCCATCAGAAGAAACCCTTCTTGCCTGTATCATTACTCTCCCTGTCTCGCCTAATTATTTTCCCATCCTACATAAATATGCTCACATCTCTTTTATCTTTAATAACAAAACAGAAAACAAAAAGCAAATAAAACTTTCTTAAAGTCTATCTATTGCTCTTATTGCCATTCTACTTTTGGCTTTGCCCTTGACCAACCGAATATCTAGAAATAAGTATCTATACTTGCTGTCTTCACTCTTTAGCCTCCCATTTCCTTTGTAACCCACTGGAACCTATCCTGTGCCCGCACTTTACCACCAGAATAGTTCTGTTCCTGTTCTCCGTGGTTTCTCAGTCCCTAATCTAGTGGTCTTTATCTTCACTTGGCATTGTTGAGGGCCTCCTCATTCCTGAACCCCTCTTCTCTCTTGGTCTAGGCCCTTTTCTTTACTTTTTTTTTTTCTCTTTCTGGTTGGCTCTTAAATCTTGGTGTTCCCTGGGGTTCTGTTTATAGGCCTCTTCTCTTTCCATTTGTCATGGTAAGCCCAAGTAATGTTACTCACCACCATGCTGATTGCTCCCTGGTCAACACTTCCATTCCAGAGCTCACCCCTCAACTCCAACTTGGGTATCAACTGCTTCTCAAATATCTTCATTCAGATGTTTCACTGATACCTAAAATTAACTTCCTCATTTTCTTACCAGAAAACCACTTTCTTCCCACTGATCCATGTGCCAGAATCAGGGCCCAAATCTCAACTCTTCCCTCTCCATTGCACTCAAGTTATATACATTTTACCTCTTAAGACTATATCAAGACCACCCCTTCACCATTTCACTGTACTTCTCTGTCTTAGGCACTCTCTCTTTCACTAAGTCACTACAACGTCCTCCTATGTCTCCCTGCCTCGGTCTTTTTTTTTTTTTTTTTTTTTTCATTTGAGACAAGAGTCTCACTCTGTTATCCAGGCTGGAGTGCAGTGGTGTGATCTCTCCTCCAGAGCAGCCTCTCTAAAATACATTTTGTCACTTTTCTGCTTACAGCTCTTTGATGTCTCACCTATTGCTTGCAGGATAAAGCCCATACTCTTTATCAGATTACAATAAGTCATTCATGATCTGTTTTCTGCCATTTTGCCCCATCATTCCCTACCCAAAACAGCCATCCCAAACTTTTTGTAAATCCTTTAACATTCCATGCTACCTTATTTCTTTGTCACCTTTGTACACACTAGTTTCTCTGTGTGGAATTTTATCGTTTGTCTACTTGAAAACTCTTCAGCATCCTTCAAGTCTCAGTTCAAATGTCACCTCTTTAATGAAGTCTTCATGACTCCTCTATGCTGGATAAAGCCTTCTTTCTTCCTTGCTTCCATTTCTTTCATAGTTTTTTGTACATCTAAAACTTCTCAGGGCAGGAATCTGGCTTTACAAGGCTCTCATTTATTGATTCAACAAAAATTTCTACACCACGGAGGGTTCAAGGCATCAGAGATGCAGCAATAAACCAACCATATGGACCCTGTCTTCAGGATAATTACATTGTAGCAAGCCAGGTAGACTGACATTCTAATAACTATTTGCTAAATGAGGGAACTTACAGGCCCACTCTCAAACACATCTGTGATTTCACATTTGAAGCTTTCTATCAGGAGAGGCTATTGGATCCCAGCAATTTATCTAAACATTTCAGTCTCCCTCAGTCATAAGAAGAAACCCCACAGAATCCTCAAGAACGTCTTCAACTTGGAAGTCTCCTGGATCAGTCAGGGGTTGAAATACTTATGTCACCATATGACGCTAGTAAAGAGAACCACCAAATGCAGATGTTTCTTGACTTACAATAGGATTATGTGCCAGTAAACCCACTGTAAATTAGAAATATCCCAAGTCAAAAACGGATTTAACGCACCTAACTTAACAAACATCATAGCTTAGCCTAGTCTACTTAAACACTTACAATAGCCTACAGCTGAGCAAAATTATCTAACACAAAGCCTGTTTTATAAAAAGTGTTGAATATCTCATATAATTGATTGAATACAGTACACCGTAAGTACAGTGTGCATTGTTTATCCTCATGATTGCATGGCTGACTGTGTCTGTTCTGGCCACCACTGTCCAGCATTAGGAGAGCGTATTGCACCCCATAATGTTAGCCTGGAAAAATACCAAACTTCAAAATTCAAAGTACAGTTTCTACCAATTGCATATTACTTTTGTACCATCATAAAGTGGAAAAAAATCATTAAGTTGAACCATTATTCGTCAGGGACCATCTGTAATTGTGAAGATAGTAATATGCACTCAAAGCCACTCTGCCCGAAGGAGACCTGCATCTTCAGAACTTCTCCAGAAAAGGTGAGGTAAGGGTAGGAGACAGGAAGGATGCCCTAGATGATAAAATTAAACAGAGCAATATATATATATATATATATAGTAGATAAACAGTGTGGTATACAAGTATAAGTGACACAAGGAGGAACTTTTTGCTACAAGACTCATATCCCGGCCCAAATGAATATGGTAAATCCAACAGCCAAAGCAAGATTAAAAAATAATCTTGATCAAGTAGACACACACTATGTGTCTACTATGAGGTGTTGATGCTCTGAGGAGAAGGAAGGCACGTTCCTGCATTGTGCTTGTCCAGCAGGAGCATGTGGGCCTCACTTAGCAAAATGAAGAAATCCTAACACAAAGAAATTGCAATTATACACTCCCCCTTGTCATTTGGAATATGAGGTAGGTATTATTGCATTTTTTTTTTTTACACACAAGGACACAGAGGCTCACAGCGATCAAATGTCTATTTCGGAGTCACACATCTAGCAGAGCTTGAATTTCAACCCAAGTTGGCCTGACTCCTAACGCAGTCCAATTGCTGAGTCATTGGCACAGTCTGAATAACTTGAAGGGTTGGCATTTCTAGACTTGAGTGCATGGAGGTCTGTCTTCTCTGATTAGGCATTTAAACCTTTGTTCTCAAAAGGGAAGTGATTAGGCAACTGTAAATTTCTGGAAGATTAATCTGTGACAAGAGACCCTTGTTTATTTAACTCACCTAATGAGCATTCGGTTGTGTTATGAAGAATTTGAACATGCAAAGACTTTTGAAAACAATAACAAGAAAAAGTTCTCCAGCCCACACTTACGCGTGGCAGTCTCAGCCCTTGCTTGAGGCAAGATGTGAGAAAAAAATATAATTATCATCCACTCAGCCATAGCCTCTCAGGCCACAGTTTTTTTTTTTACCCTGGTATTAATCAATGCACATTTAGTTCTAGCCAATGTACACAACCCTAGGGTTCACAGCTTCTCCCTCTTCTCCACGGAGCCCCCTGGCTCAGACACACAATGGGGCTCAAAAGAGCTTTCAGGTAGAGCCCTGGTCCTGTTATCTCAGTCTGTAGCAAAAGCAGGGGAAAGTGTTTGGAATGGCAGGTTTTCCAAACCTTGGGGAATCCAAATCCAGACAGATACCCAAAAAGCAGCCAAGCATTCATTGGTGGGGAGGGTTCCAGCAGGCAGCTTCTTAGCTTGATAATTGCTCATGCACCATGCAGAGCTCTTCTGGCTGAACTGGGGCTCCCTAGCTACAGCTGTACCATGATCTCCTTTGGTCTAGACAGACTGAGCATGGTGCCTCCCTGGGTGTGCTCCAGGAACACCAGGACCCACAGACAGAGCCCAAGCACAAGCAGAGATCCTGTTTGTACTCTTTGGCCATCTGATGAAGCCTAATCCCCTTCTCAGAACAATGTGTTTAAATGCTTAAAATAAAGTCCATAAGATTACAAAGAAAGTCCATTATATTAAAATAATTATCAGGTCTTTGAAAAATCAAATTTGCCATGTGCTTATTTAATGCTGAATGAAATAAGAGCTTCTGCCCCTTTTTTTTAAAACTAAGTTTCAGTTTCAAGATTATACAAAATAATCTCAATATGCATAATTACACCCAGCATATTTTCTCTTTGTGGTGAAATTCTAAGCATTTCACTCTCCTAATGAAATGTAGTTTTGTTCTTCTGTACTCATTCATTCATTCCACTCAAAAACATGTACTGAGCAAGACATCATGATCATTTCTAACCTGGGGTCAAAAAATGATGCCAGCTAGCTAATGCTATCCACATTCATTCACCTACATATGGTCTACGACTGCTTTCACATTCCATCAACAGTGTTGAATAGTTACGTTTGAGATTACAGTCTGTCAAATGAAAGACATTTATTATGTTGGCCTTTTTAGAAAAAGTTTACAACCTCTGGTCTAGGCAAAGCTCCTACCCTCAAGAATTTTTCACAGTGTACAGGTAAAGAAGGATAAAAACAAATTTCAATATAATATTATGTAAATGCACCACAAAAATCTGTCATCAGTACAGAAATTACTATAAGAGGAATGAAGTGAGAAGATCGTGGAAGGTTTCCTAGAAGAGGTAACATTTTGAGTCAGTTTTCAATAGACAAAAGTTGGCCATAGGAATAGGCTTTCTGGGCAGAGCGTATTGCATGTTCTGTAGTCTGACAGCATGCATGGCATTTTGAAATTGGGAAATTTTAAGCATTTCACTCTCACAGACATATAGAGCTCTAAAAGGGGATGTCAAGAGATAACTAAAGAACAAGGTAGGGACCAGACAATAATACATTTTATGTGCCATATTAAGGAGCTCAAATATTCTCCCATAGATGTTGATAGCACTGCTCAAGAGAACATTCTGCACTGACACATATTCTGAAGCTGTGTTGCCCATGTGATATCCACTTGCCACACGTGGCTACTGATTACTTGAAGTGTGGCTACTCTGACTGAGGCACTGAATTGTTTATTTCCTTTAATTTTAATCAATTTAAATTTATATAGCTACATCTGGCTAGTGTCTTTCATCTAGGAAATAGAAATTGAATTAAGTATTTAAATAGACAAACGGAATATCAAATCTTCTGTTTAACAAGATTAGTCTGGTTGTAGATGAATTGGAAGAAAGTAAGACGAGAAAGTCAGTTAGAGATTAATCAATCGTTCTGAAAAGACAAGATAAAGTTCTGATCTAAGGTAGCAGCGGTTGAAGTAGGATAGTTTTGAGGTATGTTAGGAAAGAGAATTGGCAGGTGTCTTAGTCCATTTAGTGTTGTTTTAAAGGAATACCTGAAGCTGGATAACTTATAAAGAAAATAGGTTTATTTGGCTGATGATCCTGATCGGAAGTTCAAGATTGGGTACCTGCATCTGGTGAGGGCCTCCAACTGCTTCCACTCATGGTGGAAGCCTGAGGTGAGTTGGCATGTGCAGAGACCACATGGTGAGAGGGGAAGCAAGAAGAGTTAGGGCATGCCAGGTTCTTTTCTTACAACAAGCTCTCCTGGAAACTAACAGAGTAAGGATCACTGACCTTCAAGGGAGGACATTAATCTATTCATGAGGGATCTGCCCTATGGCCCAAATACCTCCAACATTGGGGGTCATATTTCAACATAAGATTTGGAGGGGACAAACAGCAAACCATAGCAACAGATCTTGGTGATCAATTAAACATGAACTATGGAGAATAAAGGAAAAGCTAGAACTGTCTCATTGGATCCTGACTGGGCAGAAGGGTAGGTGCTAAGATACATATGAAGGATTCAGAGTAGGCTTGGTGTGGCAGGTAGAAATGGAGAGAATGAGGAGTGGCCTGTGGGCAATATAAAGATGGTACCCAGGTCTAGTGAGGGCTCTGTGTTGATGGTACAGATTAAGCACATTAACTGGTGGAAAGAACAGTACCATGTGAGCCAAAAATAAAAATTAACTTCTTGTCTTAGTTCTGCTCCCAACCAGCTGGATCATTTTAGACATATAATGTCTTTCTGGCCTCAGTTCATCATCTGTACAATGAGAGAGTGATGAACCATAAGAGTTCAGCAATTTTTTTCTCTAAAGGGAAAGAGAGCAAATATTTTAAGTTTTGAAAATCATACATGGTTTTTTCAGTATATGCTCCTCCTTCTATTTCTTCTTTTACAGCCCTTTAAAACATAAAATCATTCTTAGCTCATGTTCTGAACAAAAACAGAGCTGTAGTTGGCTGATCCCTGGCATAGCTAATCCCCAAGATTCATTTAAACCATAAATTGTTTTGATAAGGTAACATGTGAGCTTCTCTGGAAAAAAGTAGCTTTTTTTTTTCAGTAGTTTAATTATATTTTTAACTGAAACATAACACACTTATAGAAAAGTACATAAATCATAGGAGTTCATTTTGATGACATGTTACAAAGTGAACGCACCCATGGAAACATCACTGCCCAGATCAGGAAAGAGAACATGACCAGAAACCCAGAACCTCCTCTTGTGTCCTCAACATTTAGCTCCCACTTATAAATAAGAACAAACAGCATTTAGTTTTCTGTTCCTGTGTTAATTCACTTAGGATAATGGCCTCCAACTGCATACATGTTGCCATAAGGACATGATTTTATTCTTTTTCATGGCTGCATAGTATTCCATGGTGCACGTATATACATTTTCTTTATCTAGTTCACAATTGATAAACATCAAGGTTGATTCCATGCCTTTGCTATTGTGGAAAGTGCTGCAATGAACATACACATGCATGTGTCTTTAGAATAGAACAATTTATATTCCTTTGGGTATATACCCTGTAATGGGATTGCTGGGTTGAATGGTAGTCCTAAGTTCTTTAAGAAGTCACCAAACTGCTTTCTGCAGTTACTGAACTAATTTACATTCCCATGCACAGTGTATAAATTTTCCCTTTTCTCTGTAACCTCGCCAACATCTGTCATTTTTTGACTTATTAATAATAGCCATTCTGACTGGTGTGAGATGGTATCTCATTGTGGTTTTGATTTGCATTTCTCTGATGATTAGTGATGTTGAGCATTTTTTGATACGTTATGGGCAATATATATGTCTTCTTTGGAGAAAAAATAGCTGTCCATATCCATTGCCCACTTTTTTAACAGGGTTGTTTCTTTTTTGCTTGTTGATTTTTTTTTTTTTTTTTTTTGAGATGAAGTCTCACTCTGTCATCCAGGCAATGGCATGATCTTGGCTCACTGCAACCTCTGCCTCCTGGGTTCAAGCAATTCTCCTGCCTCAGCCTCCCAGGTAGCTGGAACTAGAGGTGCACGCCACCATGCCCAGCAAATTTTTTTATTTTTAGTGGAGACAGGATTTCACCATGTTGGTCAGCCTAGTCTCAAACTCCCGACCTCAGGTGATCTGCCCACCTTGGCCTCCCAAAGTGCTGGGATTACAGGCATGAACCACTGCACCCAGCTGATTGCTGATTTTTTTAAATTCCTATAGAACCTGGATATTAGACCTTTGTTGGATGCATAGTTTGCAATTATTTTCTTTCATTCTTTGGGTTGTCTATTTAATCTGATGATAGTTTCTTTTGCTGTACAGAAGCTTTTTTGTTTAATTAGGTCCCACTTGTTACTTTTTCTTTATGTTACAATTGCTTTTGGAGTCTTTGTCATGAAATCTTTGCCAATGCCTATGTATGGAATGGAAGCTCCTAGGCTTTCACATAGTTTTTATAGTTTTAGGTTTTATGTTTAAGTCTTTCATCTATCTTGAGTTGAGGTTGGTATGTGGTAAAAGGAAGGGATCCAGTTTCAATTTTCTGCATATGACTAGTCAGTTATCCTATCGTGATTTATTGAATAGATAATTCTTTCCCTGTTGCTTGTTATTGTAAACTTTGTCAAAGATCATATGGCTATACAGGTGTGGGGCTTTACTGCTGGGTTCTCCAACCTGTTCCATTGGTCTATGTGTCTATTTCTCTACTAGTACCATGCTGTTTTAGTTACTGTAGCCTTACAGTATAGTTTGAAATTGGCTAGTGTGATGCCTCCAGGTTTTATCTTTTTGCTTAGGATTTTTTTGGTTATTCAGGCTATTTTTTGGTTCCGTATGAATTTTAGAATAATTTTTTATAATTCTGTGAATAATTTAATTGGTAGTTTGATAGGAATAGCATTGAATCTATAAATTTCTTTGGGCAGTATGAACATTTTAACAATATCAGTTCTTCCTAACCATGAACACTGAATATTTTTCCATTTGTTTGTGTCATGTCTGATTTCATTCAGCAGTATTTTGTAATTCTCATTGTAGAGATCTGTCACTTCCCTTATTGCCTGTATTCCTAGATATTTTATTCTGTTTGTGGCTATTGTGAATGGAATTATATTCTTGATTTGGCTCTCAGCTTAGACATTATTGTTGTACATAAATGCTACTAATTTTTGTATAGTGATTCTGCATTCTGAAGTTTTACTGAAGTTGTTGATCATTTCTGCCTTTGAGCAGAGACTCTGGGGCTTTCTAGGTACAGAATCATATAGTCTGTGAAGAGAGATAGTTTTATATCATGTCTTTTCTATTTGGATGCCTATTATTTCTTTCTCTTGCCTAATTGCTCTGGCTAGGACTTCATATACTCTTTAGTATTAGAATTTACCTCAACATTATGTTCATGAGATTCATGCATGTTGCGCATAAGAGTAGTTTGCTTATTTTCATTTTTGTTCTGTACTTTGTTATATTAACATGACAATTAATTTATCCATTCCATTATAGGCATGTATTTTGATTGTTTCCTGTTTGAAATCACTATGGATAGTGCTTCTATGAAGATCCTTATATCAGTGCTTTGATATGTAACCATATATATGGAAATAGAATTGTTGAGTCATAGTAGTATGCATATCTTCAGCTTTTTAGATAGTGCCAAACAGGGTTACAAAGATGTTATACTAATCTATATTGCCTCAGGCAATTTGTAAAAGCTATAGTTGTTCTTTATACTACTTCAAGCAATATATAAAAAATCTATTTTGTCACACAACACTTAGTAATGTCAGCCTTTTTAATTTTAGCAATTCTGGTATAGGGTATGTCTGTGTAGATTTATTCAAATTTCCCTAGTGACAAGTAAAGTTCAATATCTTTTATATATATATTTATTTACCATTTAGATTCTCTCTTGCACATTTTTCTATTGGGTGCCTGCTATAGAGGTTCTTCATATATTCTGGATATGAGCACTTTATCCAATACATGTATATTACATGTATCTTTTCCCACTCTTTGGTTTGATTCTTTATTCTCTTAAGGTTATCTTTTTAAGATAGAAATTTCTAATTTAAACACAGTATAATTTATCAATCTTTTCCTTTATGGTCAGCTTTTTTGTGTCCTCTTTAATAAATGTTCATTCACATATACCCTGTTGGTGGGAATATAAATTAGTTCAGCCACTGTAGAAAGCCACTTTGGAGATTTCTCAAATAAAACAGAATTACTATTCCATTTATTTACTGGGTATATATCCAAAGGAAAATAAGTCATTCTATAAAAAAGCATATGTACTCATATGTTCATTGCAACACTATTCACAATATCAAAGACAGGGAATCTACCTAGATGCCCATCAACAATGAAATAGATAAAGAAAATGTGATACATACATACCATGGAGTACTGCACAGCCATAAAAAGAACAAAATCATGTTCTTTGCAACAACATGTATATAGCTGGAGGCCATTATCCTAACAAACTATTGCAAGAACCAAAACTGCATGGTCTCACTTATAAGTGGGAGCTAAAATTTAGTATACATGGACATAAAGATGGGAACAATAGACACTGGAGACTACTAGAGGTGGGGAGGGAGGAGGGAGGCAATGATTGAAAACTACCTATTGGATACTACGTTCAGTACTGGATGATGGGATCATTCATATTCCAAACCTCAGCAACATGCAATTTATCCATGTAGCAAACATGTACTCCCTGAATCTAAAATAAAAGTTGAAAGAAAAAAAATTGACATGTTCATCAACTCCAATGTCATGAAAATATACTCTTATGTTGCCTTCTAAAAGTTTTATTATTTTATCCTTTACAATTATATATATATTGCACTATTGCACCTGGAATTGGTTTTTACATACAATGTGAGGTAGAAGAGTCAGGATTTATTTTTCCCATATGGAAAACCAATTGACCCAGCAACATTTATTGAAAAGACTATCTTCTCCTGTGCCTGCAGCATTACATTTGTCTAATATCGTGGCCATATACATGTGAGTCTTTTTCTGGAGCATCTATTTGTTTCGCTTTTCTAGTTATCTATTTATAAACATAGTACCTAATCCCTCTAATTAGATCTTCTTTAATTTCCCTTAAAAATATTTTATAATTTTCTCTATTGAAGTTTCACATTTCTTTTGTAAGATTTTATTTCTTGATATGTGATATTATTTGATGCTATTATAAATGATATCATTCTAATTTGTTCTATTCTCCAGTTTGTTTCTAGAATATAGAACTACAATTAATTCTACAACTTCGCCTTGTATCCAGTGGCCTTGGTGAATTCACTTACTAATTCTAATTTTGGTAATTTTTAAAGCTACCATCAGCTCAATGGCTTGGTATCTGAATGAACCATAGCTGGATTTCAAAGATTCACCGAGGCCTTAGATGTTCTCAATGTAATTCATTCAGTGTCAGCAACTGGGACACATAGTATATTCATAAAACAGCTCTAGTCCAATCTTAGTGTGACCTCAAGTCATGTATAACTCTGTCCATATCTATCAATATGCCTAATTTCAAGAGAAAACATTGCTTTGCATAATTACAACTTTAATGATCAGTAAAACAAAGAATGGATATGTTGTTTTTGCTGTTGTTTCTGTTATTTTTTGATTCTTAAGGAACTTCTTTAGTAGCAAATATCATCAAGTAAATGGCGATAACTACCAGTGAAATGTCATTTCATTGGCTGGCTCTATGAGACCCTGCGGAGATACTGACCATAAAAGCAGACAGTTGTTGAAATCAAAGAGGCCTGAGAGATCAGCCATTCCAATATGCTTGTTTTTACAGACGAAGAAATAAACCCAAATTGGTAGTGATTTACTCAGTTTGAGAGCTGAGTAAATTTATTTAATTAATTACTTATTTAAATAATTAATTAATTTAATTAAATAATTAAAGACTTCCCTCAATGATCTGGGACAATCCACAAAGCATGTGAATTAAAAACAGGTACAGGGTCACAACTGCAGAATATCAAGCCCAGTGCCACTTCATTCATTCATCCACACATTTATTACTAATTATTTCATTGAGCACTGATTATGAATCAAGCCCACTACTAAGTGCTGAGAGACTCACATGGATAAGGTATAATCTTTGTAACAACATAATTCTTGTAACAACTCATGCATTCACATGGAGACATGCAAACAAACATTGCACTGATCAGGCCCCAACTAATAAGTTCTCAAGAGAGGCATATGCAAAATGCTACAGGAACACTGAGAAGGGACCAGTTGTATCTTCTTGTAGAGAAGGGGAGACTGTGTCAGGAAAGGTTCACAGAGGAAGGAACCTTTAAATTGGCTCTTGAAAAGAAAGAATAATTTCACCCACTATCTCTTACCTGGAGACCATCACCCACCTTCTCCCTGGCCTTGCTGACCTGTTTGTGCTGCCCACCCACCCACATAGCATCAGTGTGAGTTCTGCACAACAATTCAGACTGCACCTTCTTTCATCAATCTGTCCAATGGCTTCCCAGTGAAATCAGAATAATATCCAAAATTTTTATGGAAAAGGAATCCAACACCATGAAATTAAATGTCAAAGAATGCTGCCCTGATTCTTGTCTTTGCACTTTGCATTTATTCCTTCTACTGAGGCTGCTCTGTCCCAGATCTCTGGAGAGTTGAGGCCTTCTCTTCATTAGGATGTCAATTACTGAGAGGTCTGCCCTATATCTTAGCTAAAATGCCACCTCTCTCCCATCTGCCCCATACACATACACACAAACTTACTCTCTCATTCATTATCCTGTTTTACCTTATTCATTACTTTACTCAACAACACAATTTATTTATTTATTTTCTACATTCATTCATCTTCATAATTAGAACATAAACTCTCTGAAGTCAGGGACTCTTTTTTTTTCACTAATTTTCCAGGGCCTAGAACAGCGTTTAGCAGATAATAAATGCTCAATAACAAATGAGCAAATGAAGATGATGTAGGAAGGTTACTGTAAGAGTTCTTAAATATTATTTTATTTTCTAATTACATAATAAACTAGTTTTGTTGGTATCAAAAGTTTTAGGGACAGAATCACTAAAAATATGCAAACTGTTATACAGCAATCTCTTGAGACTTTCTTGGTTCAGATGACTTAAGCTCACTGGAATGATTGAGGATACAGGGACCACATTTTTCCCATGTGGATCAGTAAAAATCTCCAAGTAAATCTTGGCTATTTGACTCTGTTTTCAATGAAGTTCTTTGATTTTAACAGCCAACTGACCCGCCTTTTCGTAAAGCATTTTAGGACATGGGTATGATGTATTTAAGGAACTGTCAAAATGTAAATTGATGTTGTAATAGGTTTTCAGCAGTCAGTCCCTATGAAGCAGTAAAAGCAGTGTTCAGAAACTAAACTGTCAGAAACTCCAAACAATACTCTGCTGTGTGCCTTGTAAACCTTAAAAGGCCTTTCACTAGCTTTAAATATGACCTTATGGGTCTTCTAACACTCCTGTATAATCCCCAAAGAAATCATAAACATGGCAAGCTTTATTTCCATCTACTAAGATTATCACAGAGCTTTCCACTAGCACTGGTTCCTGTAAGGTTCCCAGAGCTGTTTATTAATCCTTCACATCCCCAATCACAGTTGAGTAGGGTCTGGTGCTCACCCGCAATCTGGGTGGTGGATATCTTCAGACTTCGGGTAAAGGGGAACAACCTAAACATGGATTTTGGTTTGAAGAAATTTTCTCAGTGTGTATTTCCAGTTTTATTCACTGCTTGGAGTTGAAGAGGAATGAACAGATAAAGCAGTTCATGAAACGACTGAATGAACTAAGCTTCAGAAAGTTACCAGTAAAATGTTCTGTGAGTTTTCAACAAATGGTGGCAATCAGCTATGATTGCATTATATTTATATCATGCCATTTAATTCATGGTTTTAAAATATGATTTTGTGTCTGTCTCCCATCAGATAGGGAACTAATGTCCAGGGGATTGATTTCTGCAGCACCAGAAATTAGCAAATTGCTTAAAATATATTAGTCATCCAAATTATGCTTCCTGACTTGACCTGGTTCAGAAGACAGAGCACTGGCTCCTGGGTCCCACTCATCACTGATTAGCTGTGAAACATTGGGTAACTTCTTAGCTCTACCAGGCCTCACTGTCCTCATTTGTAAAAGGAAGAGGTTGGATTTTATGGTCTCTAAGGCCTTTTCCAGTTCTAACATTACGTGGCTCTATTAAAGCAGTGCTATTAAGGAGGATATTAGGAAATGTTGGAACCAAATCCTATTTCTCTTTGCCTGTCCTAACCATGTCCTCCACAAAGATGAATTATCCAGGATGATTTCCAAGCAATCTGAATGATGGTCTTGCCATTATTAAGATTTAATCTTAGACTTTAATAGTTTATTCCAACACAGAAAACATGATGGGAGGTAGAGATGGATATGAACCAAATGCTTCCTTGGCCACTTTGCCCCACTCTACTTCCTAACAGCCTATGTGTGGGTTATGGAGGCCCATGGTTTCAGTTAGCAAGTAGTTATTTGCTAGTTTAATTTAACAATCATTTAATTCAAAAAGGTTTAATTCAATTCCACAAATAATTGTTGCATGCCCACTGTGTGTAAGTACTGTTTAGACTCTACAGATACAGAGAGAAATGAGAAAAGTCAAAATATACTGTGACTACAAAATGCTATCTATAAGATTGACAACATTTTGTTTTTCTGAGATGTAGTCTCACTCTAATACCCAGGCTGGAGTACAGTGGCCACAATCATGGCTCACTACCACCTCCACCTCCTGGGTTCAAGCGATTCTCCTGCCTTAGTCTTCTGAGCAGCTGGGATTACAGTTGTACACCACCATGCCTGGCTAATTTTTGTAGTTTTAATAGAGACGGGGTTTTACTATGTTGGTCAGGCTGGTCTTGAACTCCTGACCTCAGGTGATCCACCAGCCTCAGCCTCCCAAAGTGCTGGGGTTACAGGCATGAGCCACGTCAACCCAGCAGATTGATAACTTCTTCACAGCCAAGTTGTACTGATTCTTTTCCAGATAAAGACAACTAGATATAGAGATACAAGGCTGTCTTTGTTTGTTTTGTGTGGCTATAACACAATATGTGAGACTAGGTAATTAATAATGAACAGAAATTTATCGTTCAGTTCCAGAGAAGGAGAAGTCCAAGACTGAGAGATCAGCATCTGGTGAGGGCCTTCTTTCCAAGTCATCCCATGGCAAATGGTCTCAAAAAGTAAAGGGGGAGGGAGGGAAGAAGGAAGAGAAGGAGAAAGAGAAAAAAAATAAAAAGGGGCTGAATTCCCTCTTTTGTAACAAACTCACTTCTGCAATCATGATATTAATCCATTAACTCACCCTCATTGGGCTCTACTTCCCAATACTGTTGCATTGGGAATTAAGTTTTCAACACAGGCTTTTTGGGAGACACATTCAAATCATAGAAAAGGCCAAATCAGTTAAGTACTAATATAAGTGAAACAGAAAATAGAGGCCCTCTGGGCTCCACATGATCACAGGTATAAATAATTAGTACAGAGCCTATGATTCAATAAATATTATTTTTCTTCTCTGCCTTGTTTAGGTTAATACCTAGAAGTCATTCTGCATTTCTCTGCCATTCATTCCAAAGTTGTCAGGTCTGCCTTATTAATATTTCTATAATTTGGCCACTTCTCTACATTCCAATCTAAAACAACCTTCAAGCTTCTACTATGAATCTCTTTGCATTAACCTCCTAAATTTTTCCTATTGCTAGTCCTGCTTCTATCAATCCATTCTCCATGCTGAGACTGAAGTGATTTTTCTGACATTTAGATTTCATCATCTGTTTCCACTACTTAAACCAGAGATGAGGATGAGGGGACAGAGTCTAGAAATATTTAGACATGTAGCAATTAACAACTAGTGATCTAGGATGAGGAAGTAAAGGTTATGAAGAAGGAGTCAGGAATGATTTACACATTTACAACCTCATTGAACAACGAGTAGTGGTGCTATCAAAAGAAATATAATGCAGGAGAAGCAGATTCGGTGGGATGATAATATAATAAATGCTACGATGCAGTGCCCAAGATTTAGAATCTTATATCCCCAGCTGCTAGGTGTGTGACTGCTGATGGCTAATAACAAAGGCTCTCTCTAGGGATGACCACCAGCAACTGCCTAGGTGTCTTTCCTTCAACTCACACCTATGCCTTCATGAGAGTTCCTTATGACCAAGTAATGGAGGAAGAAAAATGCCAAACTAGGTGCATAGATGGGTTAACTCAGTCTATAGGTGCGAGCCAAAAATGATTGCTTCTGCAATGTAGCTCTACTCAGAGGTAGCTCTAAAAGATGGTGGTGAGAAAAAAAATACCTCCAATGAGTAGAACTTAAGGTTGTACATATGATTATCCACTTGGTGTGGAAAGAGAGGTGGCTTGATAAAAGGTTATTTATGGATTCGTAGGCAGTGGTGAATGGCTCAGATGATTGGTTCAAACCCTGGAAGAAGAAAATCTGGAATATCATAAGCAAGAAGATCTGGAGAAGAGGCATAAGGATTGGTCTGTGAGAGTGAATACAAAGTGTGAATAATCATATGTTAAGGCCCACAAATGAGTGTCCAAAATAGAAGAATCATAAATAATCAAGTACACAGGATAATTCAGCCAGTTGACATCAGTTATTGGTTAATCTGGTGATGGCACAATAGCATTTGAATAGAATAGCCATGGTGGTGAGTATAGAAGCTATGCATGGGCTAAGAGTATGGGTCCTTATTCTTCTGGCTAATCCAGCTACCATCATTGCCAAATGTCCTCTCTTCCAACAACAGAGACACAACACTGAAAACCCAATGTGACACAATCCCATGACGACCACAACCGTCACCTGGTGACAAGTCAACTGAATTGAACTCCTTTCATCCTAAATGGAAAACAATTCATTTTCACTAGAATTGACACATATTCCAGTTATGGGTTTACCTTTCCTGCCCACAGAGCATTAGCCAGCACTATTATCAGGAAGCATAAAGAGTATTTGATCTCCAATATGAGATCTTCATGACATCAAATTCTCTTTCTGCCCTATTCTGCTTCCTTCACTCCCTCTCATAAGTCCTGTTGCCAATGGCACTTCCCAAGAAACTTCCTGCATGCATATCTTCTTTAAGAGTCTGTTATTCAGGAAAACCAATTTAAGACAGATGATGAATTCAGTCTAGGTTGGAGTGACTGCAGGACACTCAAGCAGAGATATTGCATTTTTGCATATTGAAACTCCAAAAATTAGACAAGCTTACTCAGTGAGAATTTACAGAGTAGTAAGAGTAGTACACAGAATAGAATACGAGGAAACCACAAAAAGGAGGAAAAGGAACTAAAACAAACCAAGAGAGGATCAAGTTGCACCAAAGAGTCCAAGTTAAAAAAAGGTCTGAGAGATGAGGCAAGTTGGAGGTTATGGATGACCTTAGCAAGAGCTGTGCAGCCAAACTGTGGGACTAGAAACAAAAGTGAGGTAAGTCAAGGAATGAATGGCAGGTGAGGAGGTAGTGGCAGTGAGTAAAGACCAGGGGTCAGATATTCAAATACTCACAGGGACCAGACAGGTGGGGTAAATGGGTAAACTCACTTCATTCAGTAATAAGTGTCCAGGCCTACATGGGCCAGGTACTACAATAGGCATTGGAGTTTTCAGTAGTGATGTAAGAGGAGACAGAAAACATACGCAAAACCATAATATCAGAATTCTTTAAAAATGAGGAAAATAAGATGGGAAAATGAAGCAAAGAGCAAATTCAAAGTGAATGAGAGGAGTAAAGAAAGATTTCTCTGAGGAGATGACATTTCAATGAATTCCTTGATAAGAAGTCAGCCATGTGAATATTTTGGGAAAGCATATTATAGGCCAAGAGAAAATAGTAAATGTGAAGACTCTGAAGCAGGAATGAGCATCTGTATATTCCTAGCAAAGAAGTCAGTATGGCTGGAAACTGTTAGCAAAGACAACAGTGTCAGGAGATAAGGGTAGGAGAGCTAGACAAAAGCCAGCTTAACTCAGACTAGTTGGCCATAGTAAAGACCATGATAAAGTGCACCTTGGAAGCCAACTGTTCAGAAAGCCACAGGTCAAGCATAAGAATGAATCATGATGGTGATGATTGAAAGTGGTAAGGGACTGTGACAGTGTGGAGAGAATTTATCTTACATAAAGAAGACAGTTGCTGATCAACAACAGCTAGTCACTTCTACTTAAGAATGTGGACCCAATCCCAATATCACAATTCAAATAAAAGTAGAAATCTGGATTCTTAAATAAAACCTTCCAATTTCTAAATGATGTCACTCAATTCCAACATTGTTTTTTAAATGATGTGATCCAAAACACTGTGATGATCAAACAGCAGATCTGAGGCTAGACTTAGCCAGCAGGTTTCCAAATGCAAATCCTGGTTCTCAACATTGCTCTTCCAAAGTTAGATGAAAAGGGGAGACAGAGGGTGAGAAGTAGCTAAAAGAACAATATGCTGCTATTTTAGTCAGGGTTCTACAGAGAAATAGAATCATATGATTTACATATATCTATGTACCTCCATATCTATCTGTCTGTCTGTCTGTCTACCTACCTACATGGGGTAGGAAGGAGAAATATTGATTGCATTGTCTCATGTGATTGTGAGGGCTGACAAGTCCAAAATGTGTAGAGCAGGCCAGGAGGCTGAAAATTCTGGCAAGAATTGATGTATTGATGTTTCAGTCTTAAGTCAGAATCTCACAGAGCAGCAAAATGGAAACATAGGCAAGGTTTCTATGTTGCAGTCTTGAGGAGAATTCATTGTTTTTCAGGAAGTCTGACTTTGCTTTTAAGACCTTTAACTAATTGAATGATGCCCACACACCTTATGGAGGGTAATGCCTTTTACTTAAAGTAAACTGATTTAAATGTTAAATGCAATCTGAAAAATACCTTCACAGCAACATTTAGGCTAGTGCTTTACCAAACAATTGGGCATCATAGGCCAGCCAAGTTGGTACATAAAATTATACATCACAAGGGCCAAGAAAGCTTTAATTTATAATGAGATAGGTTTGAACAGTTTATACTCTGAGAAGCCTATAGTAAAGAGGACAGGGAGAAAAAGGAAAGAAAAGATATACGTAGAGTAAGTGAGGCCTCAAAAGAGCAGGAAGTAGGATCATAGGATAGAGTGAAAAGATTGGCCTTGAAGAGGAGGAGGACACCCTCACCCTCTAGAATAGAAAGTAACAAGCTGCGTCCCAAAGGTCAAACCAGTTAGTTGCCTATGATTGTGTTAGCAGCAGTGAATCTATGTGGGTCTGCAGCAACTTGATTTTTGCCTCCTCAGAAGAAAGACTTCAAAGGAGGGGCAAAAGGCAAAGGGAAAGACCAAGGTTAAGTTTTAGAGCAGGAGTCAAAGTTTATTAAAAAGTTTTAGAGGAGGAATGAAAGGAAGTAAAGAGAGCCAAGCATGCAACTTGAGAGATCCAAGTGCCCTGTTTGACTTTTGACTTGGGGTCTTATATGTTGGCATGCTTCCAGGGTCTTGTATCTCTTCTCCCTTGATTCTTTCCTTGGGGTAGGCTGCCTGAATGCACAGTGGCCTGCCAGCACCTGGGAGAGGCTGCATGCACAGTGTGTTTACTGAAGTTGTGCTCATCCTCATTTGAGGCATTTTTCCCTTACCAATTGAGCATTCCTAGAAGAAGGTCATATACCAGTTAAACTCTGCCATTTTGCCTCTTGGTATTCATGTTTGGGTCCACTCGCCCAACTCCTGAGATCTAACTGGGAAGCTGCTGATCACCAGTTTCAGGTGTTTTCTGCATTTTGGGAGACTCTTTCCCTGCCACCAGCTGTGTCCAATTATTATTTTAGAGAGACAGTTTAACAACTGCCTGACAATCACCTGATGGTCCCCTGAACACTCTTGGTGGAGAGGGGGTCCTTTCTTGCCCTGCTCATGTCTGCCTGGCTACCTACTCTAACAATTGTACAAGACTATAGAGCTAAAAATCGTCATTGCATGTTTAAACGGTTGAAAAATAGTAAAACAAAAATTTTCAGGAACATGAAATTTATAAGAAATTTAGATTTCAGTATTTATAAATAAAGTTTTATCAGCACACAGCCATGCCCATTTATGTAACTGGCTGTATTAGTCAGAGTTCTCTTGACCTAGAGGTTCATATTGTCCACTGCCCAGATAGAGCCAATTTATCAAGACAGAGGAATTGTAATAGAGAAAGATTTTAACATGTAGAGCCAGCTAAACAGAAGACCAGAGTTGTATTATTACTCAAGTCAGCCTCCTTGAAAATTTGGAGGCTAGAGTTTTTCAAAGATAGTTTGGTGAACAGGGGTACTACTGATTGTTTGGGGATGCAATCATAGGGGTGTAAAAAATGGTTGTTATATACCTAGTCGTCTTCTACGTGGGGGCCACATGACTAGTTGAGAGTTATGGGTCCAGGCACGGCTATTCAGTTGTCAGAAATGCAAAAGCCTAGAAAGGCATCTTAGGTTCTACAATACTGTTGTTAATTACAGGAGTAATTGGGGAAGTTATAAGTCTTGTGACCTCCAGAATAATGGCTGGTAATACTTTATGCCTACATTTTAGCAGAATTCAGGCCTCTTTCATCCTTCTAACTGTGTGGCCTTTCATTAGTTTTACAAAGGCAGTTTAGTTTTGGGAAAGGCTATTATCATTTCAACTATAAACTAAATTTCTCCCAAAATTAACTTGACTCATGCCAAGAAATGATCAAGGGCAGTTTGGAGGTTAAAGATAAGATAAAGTTGGTTAGGTCAGATCTCTTTCACTTGTCCTAATTTTCTCATGTTAGAATTTTTGCAAAAGTGGTTTCAATCATTTGCATATTGTCAATGGCTGCTTTCTTTGTTTTTTTCAATTTTTAATTGATACATAATAATTTATCTATTTATGGGCTACATGTGATATTTTGATAAAGTATATAACGTGTAATGATCTAATCAGGGTAATTAGGATATCCGTCACATCAAATAGTTATCATTTCTTTGTACTAGGAAAATTACAAATCTTTTCTAACTATTTTGAAATATACAATAACCTATTGTTAACTACAGACATCCTACTGGGCTATCAGACACTAGAACTTATTCCTTCTGTCTAACTGTATTTTTGTACCCATTAACCAGCCTCTCTTCTCTCTCCATTTACCCTTCCCACTTTCCCAGCCTCTCATAACCATCATTCTACTCTCTACCTCCAAGGGATCAACTTTTTTATCTCCCACATGCGAGTAAGAACATGTGATAATTGTATTTCTGCACCTGGCTTATTTCATCTAACATAATGACCTCCAGTTCCATCCATCTTGCTGCAAATGACAGGATTTTATTCTTTTTTTATGGTTGAATAATGTTCCATGTCAATGGCTGTTTTCTTAATATAGCAGCAGAATTGAGTTTAATGCCCTACAAAGCATAAAAGACTTACTAACTGGTCCTTTACAGAAAAACTTTGCCAGTCATGAAGGGTGTGATCACAGGCATGTTGACAGTATCGAGAGCACATGTGAAATGGCAGCATAAGTGCTCCCATGAGGCTGTAGCAGCAGAGCCAGCTGAGAATCTTACAAAGACTGGTAAGGAAGCAGGCTCCCATGTGGGCTGCAGGGCAGTCCTGAGTCTCCTACTAGATAATAATGGTGGAGGCCTCATAATCAGGAAGATGTGGGACACTGGTGATATGGACCCAAATCAAGTACAACTTTCTTGTGTGCTTTTGCTCAGAAGGAAGCCTCAAAAAAGGGAAGTGGGGGAGTCAAATTCACATGTACTCTCTTTTGTTATTCATTATTGAAAAAGAAAAGTTTGAAAACAGGAAAGGAAAAAAAAAAACCATAATCTAATCTCTTAGTAAACATCATTGAAAACAGTGCATACATGTATCCCATAGATACAGTTATTATGTATTCATTATGTTTAAATTATTAATATTAATAATTATGCATTAATGAAAAATTGAATAAAACAAAGAAAGCAGCCATTGACAATATCTAAATGACTGAAACCACCTTTGCAAAAATTATAACCATGAGAAAACTAAGACAGTGTTTCTCAAAGTGTTGCCTGAAGATGACAGGCATTAGTGTCACTCAGGGATGCTTCAGATTTGCTGAATTAGAACTTCCAGGGCTGTATACAGGAATATTCATTTTTAACAGGTGTCTTGGGTGATTTTGAGATGCATTATAATTTTTGCAATTTATTTGTAACTTAATAAAACAAACAATTATCAAACAATAATTGCAACATTCTGTTAAAAAATAAACTCCAAATCCAAATTCATTTCAACATGTAATACAGGTTGAAAGTTACATTTACATCTGATTCCATAAAACAGAGAATACAGTGAGCTATAGCATGATTTCAAAAAGTCTAGTCTGTATGTGGACAATCACCACATAGTTTGGTAGGGGCAGAAATGAATGTAGGTAAAATGGGAATGATGAGATTGTTTAATCTGATTTAACTGATTAATATAACAAAAAGTATCAAATTAAGTCAGTGTGTAGAAACTAGCATCCAAAAAAGTAAAATAATTTTATTCCTTCATTGTATGCCTAGCTAGAATTTTTTTATGGTGAAAATCAATTTCATGTATCTTAACTGCAAAACATTTAAAAGCCCCTGCTATGGTATAAATGTGTCCCCCGAAATTCATATGTAGGAAATTTAATCCCCAATGTAATAGTGTTGGGAAGTGGGGCCTAATGGAAGGTGTTTAGGTAATTCATCCATCTTCATGAATGAATTAATGCCACTATAAAAGGGGCTTGAAGGTGTGTGTTCACTGTCTTCTGCTCTACTGCCATGTGAAGAGAGTTCCTCTCTTTTTTCCCTTCTGCCTTCTGCCATGTGATGCTGGCCTCGCCATCTTGGTCTTCCCAGCTTTCAGAACTGTGAGAAATAAATTTCTATTTTTTTTAATAAATAAGCCATCCTCAGGTATTGCATTATAGTAGCACAAACAAACCCAAACAGTTCCTCCAAATAATTCATTTTTCATTGGCTACTCAGTCTTCACACATGGCAGAAATAACTTTTCCATTATTCCATAACTAATATCATTCTTTGGAGACAGCTACTAAGATGAAAAGAAAAAAAAACCAAATGGTTATTTCTGTTTCCGAGTAAATTTTTATGGTAATATCTAGGAAGAAAATTACATAATAATACTCTTTTAAGTTGTTTAGTACTGATTTCAGGCCTGAATAAAGTCCTGCTGCCTACTGTATATCTTTTGGTCAAAGTGTATGAAGTGTGTATGAAGCTATTATTTAGGGTTTTGAACTTTTTGGAGGAGAAGCAAAGTGTAGAAGCAATACTGTAGTCTTCAGCTTCATTGCAATTTCCATTTTCTACTCAGTGAAGATTTGCTTTATTAGGCAGAGAGTACTTTTCAGCAGATGACACAGAATAGGAAGTGATTGAAATCAGAGAATTGGCAAAGATGGGGTAGGGGAGGAGAGTCTATAATGATTGACAGACTAAAAGAAATTAAACTTGACCTTCCTAATTTGGTGAGCATAGGTAAGTAGGACTTCTTAGTTGCACAACACTGGTTAGAATTTGACCTTAGCTGTACAGCAGTTCTCAGAAAATCCTAGGACAATGTAAATAGTGGAAGGTACAGAGAGGACACGTGTTGTGGGCTGAGATTACAAAGCAACAATTAAAAACTGGCTCACTTCTTACCTTGGGTTAGCCATGTTTACCTTAGTTATGCAGAGGATCTCAGTGCTTTGAGGTAAAAAGAAGAAAATTAGCCTTTGCAATGGATGTCCAGAAAATTAATAGATAACGGATGCCCTCTACAAGAGGTTTCCTACATACCAGACACTGTGCAAAGAGCTTTATGTGCATTTGTCTCATTTATTTTTGCCACAACTCTGTGAAGTCAGTACTATTATTCTATCCATTTTTTTTTCAGGTAAAGGATCAGAGATTTAGAGAATTTAAGTGACTTGACCAAGTTTTACTGGCCAGCAATAACAAAACTAGACTAAAGTCAGATCTGGGTCAGGCACGGTGGTTCATGCCTGTAATTCTAGCACTTTAGGAGGCCAAGGAGGGTGGATCACAAGGTCAGGAGTCCAAGACCAGCCTGGCCAACATGGTGAAACCCCATCTCTACTAAATATACAAAAAAATTAGTTGGGCATGGTGGCATGCACCTGTAATCCCAGCTGTTCAGGAGGCTGAGGCAGGAGAATTGTTGGAACCTTGGAGGCAGAGGTTGCAGTGAGCCAAGATCACGCCACTGCACTCCAGCCTGAGACGCAGGGCGAGATTCAGAGCTGCTTCTTTAAATCGCTAGGCCAGGTCACTATTGGAATATCTTAGAAATTCTCTAAAATACCCAATAGAGTTACAATGAATGTTTGGACTCTTAAATATTGTCCTTTAATTTCCCGTTCAATATATACAAGCACAACTCATGTGCTTGATGTATAAAGAACTCCAGTGATTGGCACCTCCATGCATCTGTAGAGGATCTTTGCAGTTCAGTATTGAGCATCTATCAAGCCATTTGGGGAATATAAAAGTACATTATCTCTGCCTTTAAGAACCTCATAAATGTATTACAAGTAATTGTACAAGAAAACAAATGTTGAACAACACAAAAGAGTCATGTGTTCAAAAACTAAATTAAAGTCAGAGATAGCTTGGTTAGTTCACACATTGACACACTGCACTGGTTCATAGATATACTAGTCAAAATATGAGGAGAAAATAAAAAAATAGCTGAACTTTTATTTTAATAAAATACAAACATTTCATTGTACTTGAAGTGGAACAGAAATGCTAAGTAATAAACAAGTATACTGGGCTATGGGTCTAGAAACTGGTAACAGTGGCCAGAAGTTTGGCTCCTGTGAGCTAATCTGAAGAAAAAGTCTCCATGTGAGATGAGCAGCTGCAATTAGCCTTCCACTAATAAGAACTGTCTGAAAAATAACTGCTAGCAAATGCTGCCTACTGCTCTAAGTTTATAAGACATTGATGTCCAAGAGAAGTAGAAGGACATAGATGTAGCTTTACTACCAAATTTTAAAAGCCATTCAAACTTGGTGTCTGGATAGCTGAAGACTCCAAGAGCACCACAGCACAAAAACTCTACACAATCATTAGCAGACCTGCCCTTTTTAATTGGGAGCTAAAGGGCAGATTGAGGCTGTCGATACGGAAGGATGAATACACAGAGAGAGACAAAACACTCAAAGAAATCTAGTGAATGGCAAGAGTGCTGTGGAAAATATAGTAAATTGGCTTAATGTCTATTCCCAATCTCCCTTTTACTTATCTTTCTCTACTATAGAAGCTAGAAAAAGAAATACTCATTATTCCAGCTTCCCTTGCAGCTATGGAAGGCCATGTGACATAGTCATGGATGATGAAGTAAAAGCAGAAGTGCCTAGGAAAACATATATTTTCCTGGAAAGAAAAAAAAAGACAAAGCCTCACTGGGATAAAGTCCTTTTGACCTTCACCCTTTTTCATGCCTAGAATGTACACATTATACCTAGAGGCATACACCTATCTTGTGAAACTGAGAATAAAAGATTATGGAGCATAAAGGAGCTGGACCATTGGTGACATTTTTGAATAGTTGCATAGCCCTATTCTGTCTACTTTGAAATCTCTTATGTGAAACAAATTCCTATTGGTGAAAGCTAGACTTAATGAGGTTTTCTTTTATTATTGTTATTATTATTATACTTTAAGTTCTGAGATACATGTGCAGAACATGCAGGTTTGTTACATAGGTATACAGGTGCCATGGTGGATTGCTACACCCATAAACTCATCATCTACATTAGGTATTTCTCCTAATGTTATCCCTCCCCTTGGCCCTCAACCCCCAACAGGTCCCAGTGTGTAATGTTTCTCTTCCTGTGTCCATGTGTTCTCTTTTTTTTTTTTTTTTGAAAGAAAGAAAAAGAGAGGAAAGAAAGTGAGAGTGAAAGAAAGAAAAAAAAAGACTGTACGAGAGAAAGAAAGAGGAAGAAAAAGAGGGAGAGAGAACAGGATTCTTGTTCTACTCCCCAGGCTAGAATGCAGTCTAAAAATGGGTATTAAAAACCTCTATTATGCCAATAATTGTGTTTAACAATGGAGACAGGA
>CAUYLG010061605.1:0-129525 GCA_963573385.1 Cacajao melanocephalus | reverse complement strand
TGAGAAGAATGTATATTCTGTGGATTTGGGGTGGAGAGTTCTATAAATGTTTTTTAGGTTTTCTTGGTCCAGATCTGAGTTCAAGTCCTGGATATCCTTGTTAATTTTCTGTCTCATTGATCTGTCTAATACTGACAGTGGAGTGTTAAAGTCTCTCATTATTATTGTGTGAGAGTCTAAGTCTCTTTGTAGGTCATTAAGGACTTGCTTTATGTAACTGGGTGTTCCTGTGTTGGGTGTGTATATATTTAGGATCGTTAGCTCTTCTTTTTGCATTGATCCTTTTACCATTATGTAATGCCCTTCTTTATCTCTTTTGATCTTTGTTGGCTTAAAGTCTATTTTATCAGAGACCAGGATTGCAACTCCTGCTTTTTTTTGCTCTCCATTTGCTTCATAAATCTTCCTCCATCCCTTTATTTTGAGCCTATGTGTATCTTTGCACGTGAGATGGGTTTCCTGGATACAGCACACTGATGGGTTTTGACTTTTTATCCAATTTGCGAGTCTTGTCTCTTTTGATTGGGGCATTTAGCCCATTTGCATTTAAGGTTAATATTGTTATGTGTGAATTTGATCCTGCTATTTTGATGCTAGCTGGTTATTTTGCCTGTTAGTTGATGCAGTTTCTTCATTGTGTCGATGCTCTTTACCATTTGGTACGTTTTTGGAGTGGCTGGTACTGGTTGTTCCTTTGTATGTTTAGTGCTTCTTTCAGGAGCTCTTGTAAGGCAGGCCTGTTGGTGACGAAATCTCTCAGTAATTGCTTGTTCGTGAAGGATTTTATTTCTCCTTCGCTTATGAAACTTAGTTTGGCTGGATATGAAATTCTAGGTTGAAAGTTCTTTTCTTTAAGGATGTTGAATATTGGCCCCCACTCTCTTCTGGCTTGTAGGGTTTCTGCCAAGAGATCCACTATGAGTCTGATGGGCTTCCCTTTGTTGGTAACCTGACCTTTCTCTCTGGCTGCCCTTAGCATTTTTTCCTTCATTTCAACCCTGGTGAATCTGACGATTATGTGCCTTGAGATTGCTCTTTTTGAGGAATATCTTTGTGGTGTTCTCTGTATTTCCCAGACTTGAATATTGGCCTGTCTTGCTAGGTTGGGGAAGTTCTCCTTGATAATATCCTTAAGAGTGTTTTCCAGCTTGGATTCATTCTCTCCGTCATATTCAGGCACACCTATCAAACGTAGATTAGGTCTTTTCACATAGTCCCATATTTCTTGGAGGCTTTGTTCATTTCTTTTCACTCTTTTTTCTCTAATCTTGCCTTCTCGTTTTATTTCATTGAGTTGATCTTCAGTCTCTGATATCCTTTCTTCTGCTTTATCTATTCAGCTATTGAAACTTGTGTATGCTTTGCAAAGTTCTCATGTTGTGTTTTTCAGCTCCATCAGGTCATTTATATTCTTCTCTAAGCTGTTTATTCTCATTAGCATTTTGTCAAACCTGTTTTCAGGGTTCTTAGTTTCTTTGCATTGGGTTAGAACATGTTCTTTCATCTCAGAGTAGTTCGTTATTATCTACTTTCCGAAGTCTGTTTCTGTCAATTTGTCAGACTCATTCTCCATCCAGCCTTATTCCCTTGGTGGTGAGAAGCTTTGATCCCTTGGAGGTGGAGAGGAGTTCTGGTTTTGGGTGTTTTCATCCTTTTTGCACTGGTTTCTTCCCATCTTTGTGGATTTATCTACCTGTGGTGTTTGCAGTTGGTGACTTTCAGGTAGGATATCTGAGTGGGTGTCCTTTTTGTCGATGATGAAGTTATTTCTTTCCGTTTTTTAGTTTTCCTTCTAACAGTCAGGCCCCTCTGCTGTAAGACTGCTGGAGGTCCACTCCAGAGCCTGCTTGCCTGGGGATCACCAGTGGTGGCTGTAAAACAGTAAGGGTTGCTGCCAATTTCTTCTTCTATTATCTTTATCCCAGAAGGATACCCACCAGATTCAGCCTGAGCTCTCTTTTATGAGGTGTCTCTTCAGATATACGGGGGTCAGGGAGCTGCTTGAGGAGACAGTCTGTCCCTTATAGGAGCTCAAGTGTGAAGCTGTGAGCTCCATTGTTCCGTTCAGAGCTGCTCTGCTGGTACGGTTAAGTCTGATGCAGCAGAACTCATAACTGCCTTTTTTTATCAGGTGCTCTGTCCTGGGAGGGTGGGGCTTCATTTATAAGTTCCTGACATGCTGCTGCCTTTTTTCAGAGATGCCCTTCCCAGCAAGGAGGCAGCCTAGTCACAGTCTGCCAGCAGAGGCATTGCTGAGCTGCCATGGGCTCTGCCCAGCTGCTGTGTGAACTTCCTTGTGGTTTTGTTTTTAGAGGTCTAGTTAGAACTGCCTTGGTAATGGTGGTCTGCCTCAGTAATGGCCGACTGCCTCAGTAATGGCAGACTGCCTTGGTAATGGCGGACACCCTTTCCCCGACAGAGCTGGACCGTCCCGGGTCCAGCTGTGGTTGCTGTGATACTCTCAGTCCAGAGCGTTTCAAATTTCTGGGCTTTGTGTGGGTGGGACCCGCTGATCCAGATCACCTGGCTCCCTATTTCAGCCCCTTTTTTTCAGTTGAATGGGCTACCCTGTCTCCCAGGCATTCCAGGTGCCAGTTGAAATGGCCACCCAGATTTGGGTGAATTTTTGTGGGGAGACCCAGTACACCAGCTGCAATAGCCATGCTGGAGACCCGTGGCACTTTTCTGCCTGGGAATCTCCTGGTCTGTGGGCAGTAAAAACTCGTTTGGAAATGGGATGATCACTCACCCTCTGCATTCTCGCTGGGAACTGCACTCCAGAGCTGTTCCTATTCAGCCATCTGGATCTGTCCCCTCGCCACATTTCTATAACTATTTTCTGAGGGAGCATGGTCAAGGCTTGCTGATTTTCATTGCCCTATATATGAATACTTAGGTTGCTTCTTCTCATTCCCCAGACATATAAATTGAGGATCTGTGATGTGCCAGGCACTGTGCTAGGTCCTAGAAATAAAACAGTACATCAGACAGACACTCTCCCTATCCCCACGGAGCTGACAGCCTACTGGGGTGATAGGCATTAAGCAAATAATTACACAAATGCAAAATTACAGACTCTATTGAGTAAAAGAACTTAATACTCTTAATCAACACTGGAGATGGTACAAATATTATTGCCCCTATTTTAGAGCTAAAGAAAAATGTACAGAATCAAATACTTTTAAGGCTGGCAGAACTCTTAGAAGTCACCTTTCTAAAACTCAGTACAAACAGAGTTAAAGAACTTCCTCAAAGTCACAAGAGTAACTGGCATCAAAGCTGAAATTAGATTCTCATTTGAATTTTCTCTTCATATTGTCTGAAAACTGAAAACATGGGCTTGGTGTTTTATAGCATGTATGCTATATATAACATATCAACTATGTTAGCCAGAAAAAAAATAATAACAAGGGAGCCAGCAGGTGACATAAATAGACTTTCTGCCACCCTGATTTAGAGCATTGTGTGATATTTATAACTTCATTTACACTTCTCTTGGTGGCCTAGAAGTCAGACATTATTCTTTTATTATGTTATTTAGTGAATGTTTTTCTCTCTGAATTTTGGAATAAATTGTCAAAAGAACACTTGACCTTGTCTGATGAAGTTTTACTCTAAGTCATTTATTTTTAAAATTGAAAACCTTATTTAAAACAGTCCACAATTTCTGAAAATACGCTACTTTAAAAATTTTTGTAAGAATACAATCTTAATTATTTTCTAAAACACCTATCAGGTACTCATTAACCTTGTTGAATTTTTTTCCTCAGTTCTAATAACAAGGAAACTAAAAAATACACAGAAAGTAAATAAGAAATAGTGTTACTAATTAGAACACATTGAAAAAGAGTGATGAGAATCCTGTATATATTTCAAGTCACAAATATTAGAGAAAATCTTTTAAATGGCATGAGACATATCCATTACATACGTGACTTTTTGATCTATGAAAATTAGATCTTAGCCTCAATTAAATAATTCTGAACCTGGTTACAAGGATCTCATTTTTATGTACTGTAAACGGTAGAGAGTAAATCATGGCACCCCACATTATTTCCCATGAATATATGATCACAGAGTTTCAAAGGCACCAGAGCTAGATGGAAATCTTTTTTTAAAAATCAGATAAAATAGTATTTCAGTATTTCTAGAGCCAAAAGAGAACATGGAAAATGTCTGCTCTTACCCCTGATCACATGGGTGAAGAAACCAAGTTCCTGAGAGGAAACGACTTGTGCATGATTGCTAGCGGTGGCAAATCCATATGCGTCTACAGCAACCTCAGTTTTTGCCTCCTCAGAAGAAAGAATTCTATCAAAAGGACAGAAAGCCGAGTAAGAGATTGAGGCGAGTTTTAGAGCAGGAGTGAAAGTTTATTAAAAACCTTTAGAGCAAGACTGAAAAATGCAAAATATACTTGGAAGAGAGCCAAGCGGGCAACTTGAGAGATCAAATGCACAGTTTGACCTTTGACTTGGGGTTTTACAAGTTGGCATGCTTCTGGGGGGTTGCATTTCTTCTCTCCCGATTCTTCCCTTTGGCTGTCTGCATGTGCAGTGGTGTGCTAGTGCTTGGGAGCAGCTGCTTGCTCAGTGTGTTTACTGAAGTTGTATGCATGCTCATTTGAGGCATTTTTCCCTTAGGAAGGTTCATACACCAGTTGAACTCTCAGGCCATTTTGCTTCAGTTGGGTGAGTGACACCTCTTAGTGTGCACGCTTGAGCCCACTTGCCCAGCTCCTGAGATCTTACGGGGAAGCCGCTGATCACCAGCTTCAGGTGTTTTCTATCCATTGGGAGAGACTGTTGTTCCATGGCGCTGGCTGCAACCCATTATTATTTTAGAGAGATAGTTTTAAAACCTCCTGGCCATCACCTGATGGTTGCCTGACATTCCTGGTGGGGTTGGGGGAGGTTCTCCTGCCCTGCTCATGTCTGACTAGCTGCCTACAGTAACATGATCACGTGGCAAACTCCCAATCTCCTAGTTCCCCATCTGGTGTTTTCTCTGAATTATGGTAGTGGCATAGCGTTTTATAAGTTTTATTGTATCCCCTTTCTTCTACCCCATAGATGCCCCTTTAGCCAAGGCAAGGAATTTCTTATACACGGTGTCACGGGAGAGAAAAATTGCAAAGTCAAAGGAGTCTATTCCTGGCTTTGGTGTTCATAAGCCTACATCCTGGAATTAAACAAGAGATTTGGAATGAAGCGTGATGATGTAAGAGCAAGGCTTCCTGCCTCGAGCTAGAGAAAGATTATCTAGGATGAGGAAGGAGAAGTTCAAAAGGCAGATGCATAATTTAGTCCCTGTTGGTTTCTGAGAAGGGAGCCCGTGACCTGCTTCTTAGCCAAACACCTAACGGGAGAGGACACCATAGTACGCTGAATGCAGCTGGAAGGTCCAAGAGCAAAGAGGATCTGAGTCCCCATCCCTTGGAGACAGAGGGAGCCTTCAGCATCCCCAGCCTTCATGGCAGGGAGCAGAAGCAGAGCTGGGCAGACAGGCCCCAGACAGCCTCATCAAGTTCTCAGTCCTACTCCTTGGCCACAGAAGCAATGGAATGGTGCCATGCACCCAAAAAGGATGGACACGACACAAAAGCGGAGGAGCCAGAAGAAGGCTGAGGCTGTGGATAAGAAGGGATGCTGCTGGGACCCACAACAATCACTGCAGGTCCTGCAGGTGTGGATGCCAGTCCTCCTTTCAGCCTTTGCCCATGCCTCCATGCTGTGTAAGCCACCCTAAATTTAGACCTAATCCCGGGGAAAGGAAGGAGTAGCTGAAAGTGGGGGTTGGAGACCACAATACAATAAATATTGTATTGACTGAGATCAAATTTCCAACCATTTGGCCAAATAGGAAATGAAAATAAATATTAAGTTTCAGTCATAAGAAAATAGAGAAATTTCTTGTACCAAAGAGTTTGTGGGTGAGGTTTGTTTCTTTTTTCCTGCCTCAATCTTACTGCTTATTTGGCTTGAATGTAGTTTTCACAAATGGCAAAAGAGTTGCTTTCCGGAATTCAATTTTAAAAATAATAATTTAGTCCACTTAGTTGACATGTAAAATGGCCTTAAATAACATTTTAGGAAACGCTGCAACTCCTCTTTTAAATGAAAAACTGTTGGGAAGAACAATTTATATCTTCAAATATTTTAATGTAAAACGTGTGTTGGTATTACATTTTGGATCTGAAGACCAACTCAGCCCCCATACATTCCCTTCTCACATCCTGTGTTAAGAACTTTCCAGTGGACTGCAGCAAGGGCCTCCTGACAAGACCTCCCAACTTCCTTTGGGACACACCCCCAGCTCACTGTCAGCAGAGAACATCATCGTTTCCTTATTGTAATCCAAATGGTCCTTCTTACTTTGCAATCTTATTGTTATTTACACATTTCAGATGTTCCCACATTTATTTCTGAAGCACATGCAATTAACTTTCAACTAACATTTACTCAGGCCCTTGAGAGTTACCATTTGTAACTTCTCTATTTTTAAAAAAAAAAATGAACAATGGGTCCAGCTTCCTTTTTTTGTGCAGGGTAGGTGTCAGGAAGCAGCATGCTCCCATAGTCAAAGCAGAAGCTTTGGAGCCCTTTCTGGCTTTGAGTCTTAAGGCAAATCACTTAAACTCTGTAAGCCTCAGTTCCTCATTTATAAAATGAAGATAATAATAGTTTCCACCTCTTGGAGTTGGGAGGATTAAATGTAACCCATGTGAAATACTTAGTGCTGTTTCTGGCAAATGATTAGTGTTCAAGAAATGGCAATGATTATTACTATTGTGTGACCTGGAACAAGGAATATGTCACATCTGTCCTCTCCCACCCCCAGTAATTTTCTTCTTCACTTTGTGCTATTATTCCTTAAGTGTTTGTTGACTATATTCTAAATGAAGCATTTACCATTTGCTTTCAGTATTCAGTTCAATAAACTTTAATTAAATCCACACCATGCACCAGACACCATGGTAGTGAAACAAAATGGATAAAATATAGTCTCTGTTCTTCATCTTACAGTGTAGGAGTGTTTCAATAATTTCATCTACGTGCATTTTAAGGCAGAGAGAGAATGGGAGGGGGCATTGGAGAATCATTGAAGGTTTCATGGGGGAGGCCACCACTAACTTGAGTCCTGAGCCACGTGTGAGAGATTAGCCAGGTGGAGAATGGTGGGCAAGCCTTTTCAGGCAGCAAGAAGAACCTGGAACCCAGGAAGAAACATCATGAAGACGTGGTATGTGGGAAAAACATATACCCACCATTTGTGGAGACTGGGGTAAAAGTGCAAATGGAGGTAGCGTATCTTACATCTAAATAGTTAGATGCTATAAATCAAGCTAACCACCTGCTGTGTAAAATAAGTTTTATGTTCCTGCCGTGATAAATATACCTTCATAATATCTTGGAAGGCTGGGTCTAATTTGGAATTGTAGAATTTATCAGAATTCCAGGCTAGGAATGTGATGGTAGGGAGAGACAGCCCTTAGCCCATGGTCCACTGCTACAGGCTGAAAGTTTGAGTCCTTCCAAAATTCATATGCAGAAACTCTAACCCTCAACATAATGATATCTGGAGATGCAGTCTCTGGGAGGTAATTGGGTCATGAAGGTGGAACCCTCATCATGAGATTCACACCCTTATCTTAGTGTTCTGCCCACCTCCCCGACCCACACCACCATGTGAGGAAACCAGGAAGAAAGTTCTCACCAGGCACCGGATCTGCTGGCAACTTGATCTTGGTCTTAGCAGCCTCCAGAACTGTTAGAAAGAAACTTCTGTTATTCAAGTCACCCAGTCTGTGGTATTTTGTGATAGGACCCCCTGAACAGACTGACACTCATCTTCTTGTTTTCTTACCCCTGGTTCCACAGTCCACCCGCTTCTTTTTGGCAACACTGCTAACATTTGACTCTTGGCCAGCCTACCTCATACCTGCCCAGAGGCATGTGCTATCCTTCAGAGCATAAATCCAGAAAACAAACCCATGCCAGCTTTGGAAAGGGCTTTGGGCCCTTTGTCCAGGGAAGTCGGGATACCAGACATGGGAAGCATGGTCCATAAGAAGGAAGCTTAGGCTACAGGTGATTTCTGCTTAGCTACATAGATTCCTCACCTGTGGGAAGACCAGGTAGCACCAGAGCTGAGGCCTCTGAAGATTGAAAGCTCAGCACAGCTACACTGTATGCCTGGGCCTAGGAGTGGTACTGAAGGGAAGTTACAATTCTCCATATAAGCACATAAAGAATAAGGCGGAGAGAGAGCGAGCTGTGAAAGGCTGGAGGGGAGATAGGATCTGTGCCGTGGATGTCTCTGCATTACAGTGGGGCTGAAGTGGAATCTGCTGCTTATGTGGAAACACTGAAAGATTATGTGCAAAGAAATGTCATGATTATATTTTTTTAAAGTAAATAATTGGCTATGGTTTGGAGAACAGATTGAGTCAAAACAAAATAGGGGTAGAGGGACCAGTTTGAGATGGTCCAGATGATAGATGAGGTAGAATTCTGTGCAGATGAGAAGATGGGGTCAATCCATGCTTTGGAAGTAAAATTGATAGGAATTGCTGAGTGCTTGGAATTGCTGGTAGGAAACTGCAAAGAAGAGAGGGGGGACTATAAGATTTGGGTTAGTGGTTTTCTATACATTTTTTAAATTGCTGTCATAAGAAATTACCACAAATTGAGCAGCTTAATACAGTACCCATGTATTATCTCACAGCGCGTCTCATCTGAATTCCCTGCTTAGGATCCACAAGGTTAAAATCAAGGTGTCAATGAGGCTCCATTCCCTTCTGGAAGATCTGTGAAATGCATCTGCTTCTAAGCAAACTCAGGCTGTGGGTTACAGTCAATTCTTTGACACCGTAGCACTGAGGTTCCCATTTCCTTACTAGTGTCAGCCAGGGGTGAGTCTTTGCTCCTAGATGCTACACAGGTTTCTTCTCGTATGTTCCATCGGGAATCCTTCCAGTGACAGCAGGTTGAATTCCTCTCACGCTTTGAATATCTGCATCTTCCCTTTCTGTGGCATTTCTCTGCTGCATCTCTCTTCTGCAATCAAAAGAGAACATTTTCTGCTTTTAATGACATGTGATTAAATTAGGTAATCTAGAGCAATCTCCTTATTTCAAGGTACTTAACCTTCATCAGATCCGCAAAGTTCTTTCTGCCATGTAACATAATACATTCACAGGTTTTGAGGATTAGAATGTGAAGTCTTTAGAGCACGGGTCCTCAATCCTTGGGCCAAAAACTGGGACAGGTCATTGGCCTGTTAGGAACTAGGCAGCAGCCAGGCGCAGTGGCTCATGCCTGTAATCCCGGCAGTTCAGGAGACCAAGGCAGGCTGATCGCTTGAGTTCAGGGGTTCGAGATCAGCCTGGGCAATATGGCCAAACCCTGTCTCTACTAAAAATACTAAAAAGGACATTACATTTGTTGAGGGCTTTATTTACAGCTGGATGGTGTTCTGACACTTTATTTATAGCTGGGTGGTAGCACGCCCCTGTGGTCCCAGCCACCCAGGAGGCTGAGGGGGGAGGACTCCTTGTGCACGGGGGTCAAAGGTTGCAGTGAGCAGAGATTGCGCCATTGCACTCCAGCCTGGGTGACAGAGCAAGACGTTGTCTCAACAGCAACCAAAAAAGGAACCTGGCCTCACAGTAGGTGGGGGGTGAGTGAGCATTACTGCCTGAGGTCCGTCTCCTCTCAGATCCGCCCTGGCATTAGATTCTCATAGGACCGGGAACCCTATTGTGAACTGCACATGCAAGGCATCTAGGTTGCATGTTCCTTATGTGAATCTAATGCCTGATGATCTATCACTGTTTCCTATCACCCACAGAGGGGACCATCTAGTTGCAGGAGAATAAGCTCAGGGCTACCACAGATCCGACGCTGTGGCAAGCTGTGTAATTTTTTCATTATGTGTTATAGTGTAATAATAATAGAGATAAAGGGCATAATAAATGCAACGTGCTTGAATCATCTTGGAACCATTTCCCCTCTCCTGGTCCGTGGAAAAATTTCTTCCATGAAACTGATCCTTGGTTCCAAAAAGGTTGGGGACACCTGCTTTAGAGGGTCCGTTCTGCCTCCTATAGGCTGTAAAAAGCTTCTGGATTTTGTAGACCAAATGACCTACTTGGTCTACAGATGTCCCTTTTCTAAGGCCATTCAGTTGGATCGGTGGCAGAAGCTGGGTGAGAATCTAGCCTTTCTGATTTCTGGTCTAGGCCAGATGTAACCATAGTATCTGGTAACCTCCGACTCCATCTACCTCAATCCCACCCAACTGCATTCTGTCAAATCTCCTTGTTTATTTCCTTCATTCTAAAATGTTATTAAATGTTATTAGTTTACTTATTTATTGGGTGTATTATCTCACACAATTATTCCAGTTCCCAATTAAGCTATAAATCTAAAATAAGGATTTTTTTTTCTGGTTTGTTCACCATTGAATCTCCAGCACTACAAATAGTGTCTGCTACACAATAAATATCAACAAATACTTGTTGCATGAATAATGATGGTAAGATTTGGCTTGAATATGTGAGTCTTCAAAAAAAGAAGCAACACTACAATTCAAACTTTTTTCAATCTCAACGTTCAAAGCATGTTCAGTTATCCACTGATTCTTTTGGCAAACCCTCTTCATTTCAAATATGCAGGTGCAGTGTACCCACTTACACAATAACGTCAACATCGAAATTACTTGAGATTGACTGTGGTTGGATTTTCCCTAAACAATGTAAAGTGTACTGAATTTTGCATGCAAAGCAGGCCATTTTAACCTTCTAAGGTAATATATCATCCATGAGTGGTCTCATTAAAATAAATCAGCAACAGTAAGGCATGATATTGTTTTATATTTAACATACTAATGAGTGTTACCAGGGCCAGCTGGACATTTGCATATGTTTATATTTTCCACAATGTTTTGTCATAAATTTTACCTCTACTTAAACCTTACTTGTCATATAGGGTTGGAAATAACTTCAGGTCACCCAATCCATCCTCTTCTTTAAATTGTAAGTATATGAAAAACATCCATAAAGTCAGCTGAGAAGTATTTCTTAAATAGACTCCAAAAAATATGGCTTTTTGACTGAAAGCCCTGAGTTTCATGACTACTAAACCAAGTATATTCTTTCCAAGTCTTACTTGTTCTTTCTCCCATTACTATTTAAATTGCACTGACTTAATTATCCTCTCATATTCTCAGTGAACAGAGAATAACATCAAAAATAATTCATATCCTTCATTCTTCTTCAGGCTTCCACAGTAGATAATAGCTACAAAGTTAGGTTTTATTCACTGGAGTCTCGCTCTGTCGCCCAGGCTGGAGTGCAATGGCACGATCTCTGCTCACTGCAACCTCCACCTCCCGGGTTCAAGCAATTCTCTGCCTCAGCCTCCCAGGGATACTTTTTCTTAAATGACTGACTATACATTCTTTGAAGTTATATCTTATTTATGGGACCTCAAAGTGAACACAGTATTTTATCGAAGTCCTGATTAGTGATGTATGTAGCAAGTAGGTGACTTCTCCTTCCTGTGTGCTGCATTCCTTGAGAGACACAGCATTTCTGATCTCACACTCTTCTTGGGGTCCACTGTGGCTTATAAACTAAGGGTGCACCTGAAGTAAGTTCTATGTGTATTTTGATAAGGATTAATTTAAAATAAACTCCAGAAGCATTATAATAAAAAAACAACCAGCACAGACAATTTGTCAATATCCCCTTGAATATCTGATTTCAAAGAGTCAATTTCTTTTCTATGTTTACAGGTCAATTTTTAATCTCAAATTAAAAAGAAAAAAAAAAGCAGGTTTCCTACCTTTGGCATGCAGCATGTTTCTGATTGCCTTTTAGTGGACATGTGCTTAGACATCAAAACTCATTGTATGTGCAGAGCTTTCTGTAGACTGGGATCTCCTTCACGGGAGTTGCCAAGGTTAACACTGGACTTTCCTGGTAGTGTTCCCTGGAGCCTTTGTGGTCTCAATGGACTTTCACTTATTCTACTGCTCCAAAGAACATTTCACAAGCAAAGTTTAGATTCCCTTTTTAAGAATTAGCATTTTTTTTGGAGATGGAGTCTTGCTCAGTCACCCACGTTGGAGTACAGTGGTGTGATCTTGGCTCACTGCAACCTCCACCTCCTGGATTTAAGTAATTCTTCTGCCTCAGCCTCCCAAGTAGCTGGGATTATAGGCACCCGCCACCATGTCTGGCTAATTTTTGTATTTTTAGTAGAGACAGGGTTTCACCATGTTGGCCAGGCTGGTCTCCAACTCCTGACCTCAGGCGATTCACCCGCCTTGGCCTCCCAAAGTGCTGGGATTACAGGCATGACTCACCATGCCCAGCTAAGAATTAGCTACTTTTAAAACAATTTCAGGCTTGTCTGGACTATAGTTTCTGGAGACCTTTCTTTTCTTTCTTCAAGCTCCAAATTTCCTTCTTATAGCACCTCATTCCACAGAAGTGCCTTGCTCCTGTATGTCTTTAAAGACAGCACTAAAATACAAATGATGCCAGATTTGCCATTAGTGAACTATGGAAATAGTTTCCAAATCAGTTTTATTGTAACCTGGTTGAGGAATCATGTGCAGGGGACAGGGGAGATGGGCTTCACAGCATTCATTTACAACCTCAAGATCCTATCGCAGTATTGGTTGTGAATATATAAGTGTGAATTGCATCCAAAATATAAACAAATATACACTGTTTTATAAATTTATTCTCACTTTTCTTATGTAACTCATTCAGGCTGTAATGAATTCAGGCTTTATTAGATTTCACAATTTCTAGAAACATACACTTGATATGACTTCTTTGAACCTTGTGTTGATCTTTTAAGCAACAAGATGCACTGGGTATCATTGTATAATCAACATGGCATTATTTGATCCCAAATATAAGGAAATCTGTAGATCTAAAAGTTTTTGCCTTTACTATGTAAATATTCTGGATTATTCATAATCCACTTCCTGATTCGAAGACATTTAAAAGAGCGTATTAATTCTTTTCCTAAATCCTTACATATTTTTTTCTTCTATGAATTTAGTGATGCTTTTCCTACATTTAGTATATTTGGAAATTTTACTTTTGTTCAATAGTTACAGCTCATCACAACTTATTCCAAGACTGAATATTTTTTAATGCATCTTCAGGGCTGTGCCCAGATCTGGGATGGAGTAGTGTTTGTTATCAAAAATACCCCTTAGGGAAATCTAATATACAGTTTATTTATAAATTATATAATCCCCTTCAAAATTAGGTTCTTTTCTATGGGATAGATAAAAATGCATGTACATTCTTTTTGTAGCCACAATGGGCAATTTTCGTAATGCATAATAAATTACAGTTCTTCCTTAGAATGTGCGTAAGGAAACAAGATAGATAAACATATTACGACTACAGAAATATATCATAAAAATCCTCACAATTTAGTATATTGCTAGTTATACATCACTATTTCTCACTGCTGCATTTTTTCGATACCTCATGGATTTTTTTTTTTTTTTTTTGAGAGGAGTTTTGCTCTTGTTGCCCAGGCTAGAGTGCAATGGTGTGATCTCAGCTCACTGCAACCTCCACCTCCTGGGTTCAAGTGATTCTCCTGCCTCAGCCTCCAGAGTAGCTGGGATTACAGGCATCTGCCACCACATCCAGCTAATTTTGTGTTTTTAGTAGAGATAGGGTTTCACCATATTGGCCAGGCTGGTCTCGAACTCCTGACCTTGTGATCTGCCCACCTCAGCCTCTCAAAATGCTGGGATTACAAGCGTGAGCCACCACGCCCAGCCCCTTATGGCTCTTTTATATGCTCTTATGCCTTATCAGAGAATCTGGGGAAATTTGATAGACAGATAGAATAAAGCTATCAAAAGCTGGAAAATTGGGTAAATACAAAAATATTTTTACCTTGTTGATAAAGAAAGTAGAACAATATACCTCTTTCTGAATCAATTCACACTCTACAGAGTGTTTTCAAATATAAGATGGTTACATTATTATTAGCAAGCAGTAATAATTATCGCTATACCTATATAGTCACAGAAACCATTTTTTGAACAGGAAACTATGTGTTGATATGTATTTTATATAAAAAAGAAGAACTTATTTTAGCTAATTGCATTAAAATGAACAACTGAAAGACTAAAACCTGCACATTGCCTTCTCTTAGGCAATTCTGAAAAATTAGACTCTAAAATAAGCTGCCTTAATAAAACTGGAAAGGTTTGGAAAGAAAAAAGAAGCATGGGCTAGTTCTTGGCAAATCAGAATTTAGTGGGTTATATCTTTGGGTACCAACTGACAGCCATGGATGGTGGGAAGATGGAAGAACAAGAGTAATACGGAAACTAACACCTGATCAACTGAATCCTATGGTTTTTAGCACTTGGTCTGTGAGCCTTTGCCTCTAAAGCTCAACCTATTTCTATATCTCCTAAGGCAGTTAGCAGGCCTTATAACCCAAGATTCGTAAAGCAAAAGGTCATACAGGCACAATCCATGTTGGCAGCAATGTTATGAATGGGTAGAAAAGAACTCTGACATTGGGAAGTATCAACACACCCAGGACTGCTGATGTCTCACGTGAATGTGAAGGTTAATGGGTTGGGTTTTTATAAGGTTTTTCATTGAGGACATTCAAAGGTACAGCCTCACCACCCTGCATTGGGAATGGCTGGCAGGTAAAAGCAAAGAGGATTTTTCCTGTCCATCACCAGGGAGAGATGGATCTCCACGCAGGACACCTGGTCCAAGAAAGTGAACATCAGTTACTCAGAGAGGTCAGGCTTGGGGGATTTAGGAATCTGTGTCTGTGTTCTCACTGCTAGGAAATCACGCGCCTTTAATAACTATGGCTCCTTGGGTCCTGGAATAAAAATAAACAGAGATCCTCCTGAGTTACAGATTCTCAGCAGATTTTTTTGACTTAATTATACCTATGTGCATTCTAACAGCAGGCCATGAATCTCTTGGAAATACATCTAAAGCGTTTCTCTTATCTCTGTCACTGTCCCAGTCTCCTCCTCTCTCCTTCCTAAAAGCACAAATGGGCATACGTATGTGTGCAAAAAATAATCTCCAAATCCCATAATAGGCAGGAATAAGCCTGCATCCCATAATAAGCAGGAAGAGTGTTATCAGCTGAGATAACAATGCAACATTTACCACCACCTTGGCGTCAAAGATCTCTCTTATCTTTTTCCTTGTGAGCTTTCAGAATCTTATTACACAAAACACATGTCCTTGAACATTGAAAATAATTTCAGATAAATTTGCACCTGAATATCTCTGTACTAAAGGTGTCTCCTGGAGTCTGCCTCTGTCCTCATGTCCCATGTTGGCAGATCAGATGGATATCAAAATTACATTTCCCTACTTTGTTATATTAACACAACAATATAATAGAAATCACAACGAAGAGAGTGTACAAACTATGCTGTAAAAATATATATGTTAGACATTTCGTTGTTATAGAGTTAATACTCAGAACTTAAAAATAACATCTATAGAATAACACCAAAAAGCAACCAATACAGATGAGTGAACGGTATGACTAAGCACTTTACAAAAGAGGAAAACCGCTGGCTAAAAGCATGAAGACCTTCCCAACTTTGTGAATCTTAAAGAAATACATGTTAAGATATGTAATTAATACTGATGTGAATTTAAAAATTTATCTTTATGCAGTTGCTCACTCACTCCATTGCCATTATGGCCTACATCCCATAATAAGCAGCAAGAGTGTTATCAGCTGAGATAACAATGCAACATTTACCACCACCTTGGCGTCAAAGATCTTTCTTATCTTTTTCCTCCTGAGCTTTGTGAATCTTATTACACAAAACACATGTCCTTTGGTAACATTTAAATTTTTGGTAACATTTAAAAATAACTAAATATGATTGAAGATGTAGAACAGTGGTACTCTCAGATCGTTCTTAGGGAAATTTAAATTGGTACAAGCACTTTGAAGAGCTTTTTGCCACATGTATTGCTGAATATGCACATAATCTCCCACCCAGTGATCCCACATGTGCACACACCTCACACTTCTAAAATTTCACATGTATTCACTAGACATATATAAAAATATTCATTGTAAATTTTTGGAATTGTTTAGAAATTAGAAACAATGTTTAAAAATTACATTTCTCTTACATGCCAACTAGGTAAAATGTAATATCCTGTTCAAAAGATAAGCATAAGCAGTATGGAAACAACTAGTGGTTACAGTATGGCATCTGAGGAATATAAGGAGAGAAACCCATTCAGACCTTCCTACTTAAGCAGCAGATCAGCAGAGCTCCTTTGATTGCAATAGAAACTCACTTCAGCACTGCTCCAGAGTGTGGAGGGATGGCCACAGTCAATGGGACTAGAAGTTCGGGAGAGGGACACCCGGCAAGGTGTCCTTTTCCTTCCTGGAGTCGCACGTGTAGGAGAGACACAGCATACCTCTCAACTAGGAGAGATGGTCAATGTTACAAGTTACACGATCTAGGGTCAAGCATGTTCTGTGTTGATTTTTCTTGTTTTCATTCATCAGCCCAAGGTTGGTTCTCAACCACGCGTGATCCTCAGCATTAAATGCCAAACAAGATACTTTATAAGCATCCAGAACCCTGGGCTCCACGACAGGCCTAATACATCTCATTTCTGAAGAGTCTGAGATTAAATTCTGTTATGGGTTGAATTGCGACCCTGCCGCCGAAAAGACATGTTTGGAATCTTAACACCCAATGCCTAGAAGTGTGACCTTATTGACAGATAGGGTTTTTACTTGAGGTAATCAAGTTAAAATGAGGCCATTAGGATGAGCTCAGGTCCAATATAACTGGTGGTTTTATCAAAAGGGGAAACTTGGACACAGAAATAGACATGCCTACGGAGAAACAATAAGGAGAAGATAGCCATCTACAAGCCAAGGGGAAAGGCCTTTGAGAGACCTGTCCCTCACAGGGAAACTAACTCTTGACACCTTGATTTTAGACTTTCAGTCTCCAGACTGTAAACTTCTGTTGCTTAAGCCATCTAGTTTGTGGTACTTTTTTTTTTTTTTTTTGAGTCAGAGTCTAGCTTTGTTGCCCAGGCTGGAGTGCAATGGTGCAATCTCGGCTCACTGCAACCTCCTCCTCCTGGTGATTCTCCACTCCGGCCTGTGGTACTTTATTACAGCAGCCTAGGAAATGAATACAAATCTTAGTTAAACTTTATAGACAACCTGGTTCAAACAGAAGAGAAATTTATGATTGTATGCATCATCTACTGTAAAAATCAAGAACAACTCCTGGACGCCCACCTCCAGAACCCAAAGCAAGACCCTCAAAATTATATCTTGAGTTAGATTTATTTATTTCAGGTAATTCTCTCAGAAAGTAAATAAATGTAAACATCCTCTGTCAAATGTCAAAAACTGCTAGGTGAAATTTTTTTTTCTTGATTCAATTCTATTGAATGATGTGGTTCAGAAATGTTCACATGATTATACTAATTTTCATAATATAATTGAAATGGAAAAGATAAAAACTAAGCAACTTTGAATAAAGATGAAATCAATTACATCAGAGACTTCATTTTTCTCTTTAAGGTGAAATTACACACAGGGTACTGGGGAGCTGTGCGTTGGGTCCCTCATTTATCTTAGATCGACAGATTCTGAGGAATCCTGGATTTCTCTCTGTTACTTTCACTTTCTAGCTCAGTATACTTAGCAAATACTTTGATTTCTCAGGACACTACTGGTCCCGTCTAGAGTTAGAGTTCCTTCCTCTAGGTGTTCTTTTGGTTTAAATTTAACACTCTGCAACGTGCCAAGGATGTTCTGGGACCTGAATACGTTAGTTTCCTTTTTCTTCTGTTTCACCATTTCCATAGACCAAATTCAGCACACACTCAAAACTTTAAGTACCTCTCTGTGACTCAAACCTCTCATTTGTAAATGAGGGTAACCATACCACTTACTTCAGCTTCGTATGATGTGGAAAGGATGCAATGAGCAATCACATTGCATATACAGCACATAGCACCAGGCCAGAAACGTTGGAGCAGCCCATAACTGTGAGCTAGTACCATTTCCAGCATTGCCACAGGATTAATAGCTCCCAAAGGGAACAACAGCCTCCACTTAACGACACAACCATTCATCTGAGAATAAAAATGCCAACAGGCAAAATCTAACAAATTACACAAATTAGTCATTATTGCTCTAGATGGTTTTAGCGTTTACCTATTCATTCAGACAAGCTTTATTTTCCTGTGTCAGAAACTGAACCCAGCACATGATGCCTACTCAAGACAAACAAGGGACTCAATATCCCACCTTAGCAGCCCCCCAATCCCCTTTATGAAATCCACCTCGTGCATAAAAGAAAGAAAATGTCCCAGGTGTAATGGATACAGGGATCTCTAGGGAAGTCGACTGTGTTTATGATCATAATTTCTCCTCAATTTGGAACCAGTTTGGCTCCAGAGATAAAGATTAAATGGAATTCAATGCATCCTATGAGTTTGAGAGCAGTACCCAAAGCAAGACCCTCAAAATTAAATCTTTTTTGAAAACAGATGCATCTTAAAAAGTTTTATTAAACGGGGGAAGAAAAGACTCAAGAGTATTACATATAGCACAAGCCCTTTTTATAATAGGCATTCTTTTGGTAAAATAATAGGTATTCCTAAAGTAAAAGCATCTAAACTAAAAATATTTACTTTTGAGTAATATATATAGATGAGCTAACTATATTCAAAGGAAGTAAGAGAACCAGAGGCCTGTGATTCAGGATGATGGGTACCTTGGGTGGGGAAGCAAGATTGGAAGAGGAATGGCCATGTAGCTAGATGGAAATTATTGTCAAGGTCCCAGGCTTCAGGTTGGATGGTAAATTTATAGGTGCTTACTGAATTGTGAAAAATAGATACCTACATAAATGAATGAATGATCAAAGAGGCGCTATGTTCTGCATCAAAATTTCTGATTAACCTGATTCAGTGCCACTGAGGTCCACTGAGCGGAAAGGGCTGATAGCCTTAAGGATTGAATGAGGACACTGCCGTCAACCCCTGCATTGTGGAACCCCCATGAAAATTAAATCTTGAGTTAGGTTTCAGATAATTTTGTCAGAGAGTAAATAAGTGTAAGCATCATCTGTCAAGTGTCAAAAAACTGCTGGGTGAAATATTTTTGTTCTTGATTCAATTCTGTTAAATGTTGTGGTTCAGAAATGTTCACAAGATGATGCTAATTTTCAGAATATGGTTGAGATGGAAAAGATAAAAAATAAGCAATCTGGAGCAAAGATGGAATCGAGAATAGAAGCTTCAACAACTTTAATTCTAGGTATAACTACAAATGCAAAGTTTCTTGGCTTTGAAGAAATTACTGTAGAAAAACTAAAGAAAAGCCTACTCACTTTTCTTTCTAAATTGAAGCACTAACCAGAGTTACTAGATCATTAAGTCAAATCTCCATTTAGTTTCACGTGTGCAAAGACAGCTTATATTTAGGCAGGCATCACTACATTAGGAAATCTTTTCCCAAGTAAAGCAAAGTGTGCTGCCCACACAGTCATGAATGAGCGTCGTTGCCAAGGGATAAAAATCTCTCCTGGGCCACGTAATTTAGGCAGCTATGGCCATGGGGACATCAGAATAGAGCACAGTGGGTATCTTGTAAGATCCCCACGTGAGGGGATCAATGTTTCTGCGAAGGAAAACATTGAGCATTCTACTTGCCCAAGTCCATCGTGGGCACAAGAGAGTTTTATTCTTTTTAACGTCTAAAGGCAGCTCTTGTGTTTGAGATCTCCCATACATCACTCAGTAACTTCAACATAAACTCTGCTTCCTCATGGAAACTTCTCCTCGGGTTACAAAGTACACGAAAACAAGAGGGAGGGAGCGGTGGGAGGGAAATTCCACGCTGTAGTTGGTTCGCTTGTATAATTTCAACAACAGTGACATTGATTAGATTTACCCCTATGGGAAAGTTACAGGAGGTGGAATTATTGCCCAGTGGTATAGGCTGACTTCCACATCTCTATTTTGGGAATAAATACTCTTTAAGAAATCCTTGAGGTGAGTGATTAACACATACCCCGCGCCAAACAACAAGCCAGAAGATTTGCAGACTTGGGCAGTGGAGCTGCGGCACTTCTGTTCCCGGCTCAGGTTAAAGGGGGCAGCAGTCCCCTTTGAATCCTGCATGCATGTCCCCCCCACAGGGCTCCTGAGCAAAGCAATTCTAGTTGTCTTGGGGTTTCTACTGTAACCAAAAGAGAAATAATGCTTTACTATTTTCCCAGATTTGTCTGTGATTTTTAAAAGGGCAATTTTAATCCAAAGAAGTTTTTCCAGCATATTTCATCAAAATGGGGGCAAGCTGGATAGAAAAGTCTGGAAAGACCACATCTTTTAGAATGTTACTGTGTGAGCGTGCTTATGAAATATTTTCTTTAACAAAATGTCGTTCTAGAAAAGGACGTAAATCGAGACAGACTAAGCTGAGCCTAGAAAAAAACGTAATTAGACAAAATGATGCCCACTTAAAAGCAATATTTAAAAAATTAAACAATGTAGAAGATCCCCTTGCAGACTTCATGCATAGCCATAATAATATGCATCCTTCCTGTGTCATGAAAGAAGACTGTGCTTCACCCTACAGGGTTTGGAGGCAGAGAGCTGGATTTAGAAACTCAGCTCTGTAACGCTCGGTGTGTGATCTTGGGTAGCTATTTAGTTTCTTGAGGCATGTTTCTTCATCTGTAAAATGAAGACAACGAAAGCACCTCCCACCTGGCAATATTGAGAGTATTGAATAAAACGACGTCTGTAAAACATTTCCCATGGTGCCTTGTATATAGGAGGAGATAAATACATATTCACTATTATTATTCAAAGATACTGGAAACAACCCTATTGAGAATGTTATTGACTGCCTAACAGAAATATGAAACATGAAACGTAATTAACTTTATGAGGATATACATATATATATATTTCTATATCCAGAAATGTTGTGTGCACTTAGGAACCAGCCGATATGGACATACCTGTAGGATCACAGGAGGGAGTCCTTTAAGGCTGAGTGAAGGACCAAGGGGAATCCTACGAAAAGATTCATCTTTCGTGCCAGAGTATGACTTAAGGACACAAGTCCAAGGTTAGAGAGGGAGAAGAGATTGAGAACCACACCATGTCTGCCACGTGGATATTTGGCTTAGCTCCTAAGGAGTCCTTGGTCAAAAGGGATGGTGTGGCAATGTAAATAACAGAAGGAAAAAAGAGACTAGGGGAAATTCACTAAATTTGCCTGGATATTAAGCGCACAAAGTGGCAACTCTGCTCTAGAAGCATTGGCAAGGGCGAAACACTTTGCTGGGAGCTCTGGAAGATGGTGCCAGCCTTCCAGAAAAATTAGTGTCCTGTACATTAGTAGCCTTGGGACCATCATTTTGGGCAGCAGCGGCTGCAGTGAGAAAGCCTTCCGGAGGCATTGGCAACGTAACTGACGTAGTCAGTGGATGTCTCTGTGGGGACCCAGAGCAGGAGAGAAGGAAATAATGGTTATCATGTAGCGAAAAAGAGGAACAACTGGCACAGGCAAATCCACTGTGGGGATTCAGAATTTTCTCTACTTATTGTTACAATGAACTCTAGGAGGGGCATTTCACCAGAGGTCAGACAAGCCTTAAGAATGCTGAGCATCCCACCAGTGAAAATCAGATTCCATTTTAGCATGGTCCCAGGGTCCTTTTCCTGTCCATGAGCAGCGTTATTCACCCACAGAGCATCCCGGGGTTCCAGCTTGCTGAGACTTGTCTAAGATGTTCATGCCTTTCAGGATCAGGTTCTGCTAAAGCCCAAGAGAATAGACTGGGTACTTAAGAACAGGGAAGCCAGGCAGGTAATGCTGGAAATGTCATGAGCAAAAGAGAGAATTATCCTTTATCTTGACACTGCTAACCTGGCACTCCCGTTCTGTAACAGCTGATGTGAAACAATATGGTATGGTGGAAGGAACATAGGCTCCGGAACTACGTGGATCCATGCTCACATTTTGGCAATAACACTTAGCAGCTGGGCAATAATGGCTTACCTCTCTGAGTCTCCATTTTCTCCTCTATAGAAGGAGAAAAATAATATCTGTCTTGCTGAGTGGTTGGGAGGGTTAAATAAGGTAACGTACAATGCAAAGTATCTGGCCCAAAGTAAGAATTTAAACAGACTTCCAGTCATGAGAATTGTTTCCTAGCGTGACATTCTATGCAAAGAAGCGGTATGATGATCCCTTCCCTGGAAAATTATTCTCAAATAGGGCTTAGCCAAGCTGACAAGATTTCTTGGGGATTGTGGTTCTTCAAACTCATTGAGACAGAAGAGCGTGATGGACCCAAATGAACGGCATTTCTCAATCTCCTCTGAGCATGTGGATCCATCCTTCTTCAGCCTGATCTGTGGCCCTCCTTACATTGGACCTGAGTCACTGATGTCCTCCAGAAGCCTCCAGATCACCTGTGGTGGTGTTGTCTCCTTTTAAAAATTACTTTATTGAACGGATCATTACATAAATTAGAATGCGGTAGAGAGAGATCCCACAGGAATACCAAAGCAATGTTCCGAAGAGCGGAACTGAGACTACAAAATACAACAGAACAGTAACATGTACATTCAGGAGGCGAACACCTTGGCTCTCCTTTGAGGTCTACAAGGAACAATGTGGCCCCTTTGCAGGGAAGAAGGCATTTATGGTGGTGTAGAAAGCCTTTTAGGAGGAGAACCTAGTTTAAAATCTAGCTCTGCAGGTTGCCAATCTTGGCGGAACCTTGGGCGGTCCTTAGCCTTTTGAGACTCAATTTCCTAAATGAGATTAACAAAAATTCCTAGCTAAGCCGAATATTGCTTTGAGAATCATGTAAAGCAATGCTTATTTTTCAAGGGAGAAACCATTGCCATTGCCACTGTTTTTAAAGAGAAATAAGTTTCTTCCCATCCTTCATCAACTCACGCCTTTTTCCACCAGATTTTTAGATCCAATGCCCCTGCACCATGTGCTGTACTTTTGAGAATTCATTCCAGCTGGAAACATTTACATTTTTACAAAAAGCAAATACTTCTCATTTTAAAGATTCTCATAAATCCAAAAGAGAAACTTTCACTTCATGCTAAAAGTTTGCTGCCCTTACCTGAATGAGCTACAATCTTCCCATGAAAGGAATAGAAACACACATTTTTGCCTCAGTTTTGCCTGGGCAAATACAACTAAAAAAAAGAAGTGATTTTTTCAAAGTCACAGAACAGTTTAATCTTTGAGATAGAACTGCAAAATACCTTTTGTTTGAATATACAGCTAATATCAAATTTTATGACTTTATTTAGTACCAATTTTGAATGCATAACATGACTGAAAAACCTTTATTTTGTAAGAATTATTTTATTTAAAAATAAAGACTTAGGCCAGATGCAGTGCCTCACTCCTGTAATCCTAGCACTTTGAAAGACTGAGGTGGGTGGTCTTGGGGAGAGATTACAATCTCGAACTCCTGAAGTCAGGAATTCGAGACCAGCCTGGCCAACATGGTGAAACCCCGTGTCTGCTAAAATACAAAAATTAGACAGGCATGGTGGGTCACACCTGTAATCCCAGCTGCTCGGGAGGCTGAGGCAGAAGAATCACTTGAACTCAGGAGGTGGAGGTTGCAGTGAGTCCAGATCACGCCACTGCACTCCACCCTGGGCAACTCCGTCTCAAAATAAATAAATAAAATAAAAATAAAAACTTAATTAAAAATAAAGTTTAAAATAACTTTATAAATAAAACTTTATTTAAAACAAACTTACAGCTTGGGAGTGGTACTTTCTTTTCTCTCCTCTTTAGTTAACGTTGTAAATCCTGTTTCTTTGTTTCAATGCCTCCATGTCACACCCATCTGGTCTTCGCCTTCTTGACTGTCCTAGCCCTGGCCACTCTCCATCACTTCACACTTGGTTATTTTAACAACATTCTATTGGCAAAGTTTCTCTAGGACCTCTCAGAGAGGTCCTAGACCTCTCTGTTCTTTTATATTGTAAATATAAAAGTTTTTCTCTCCCCCGGAGAACAAGAATCTTGTTATCTGCTATCCCCCAGCGTTGAACCAGAGGCACTGGTGGCCTTTGTTTCAATTTTTTCAGGATGTTTCTGTAGCAGACAGCCTTGGAAGACGGATATGGTGTCCCCCTTCACAGTAGGGGTAAGCAGGCTTGTTGCCCATTATAAATATTTGAGTTCTCTAAGTTTAGGGTTCCTCGATTATAATTCAATCAACTGCATACACAGGTGTCACCTGCCCCACTTCATGACACCCTGTAGAAATGAGACTTAGAGAACTGAGAAAAATGCAGCTATTCTAGCTACTGGTACTCTTGTGCATAATCACCATCCTTCAACTCTGACCCAGGAATCTCGGATCTTTTGTCAGCATTTATGAAACTGCTAGGCTAACTTGTTAGCATGTAAGAACGCTAACCTTCAGAATCCTTTATAATCTTCAACATCATTGTCAATTGAAACACTAATTGAAGCACCATGAGCTACCACTACTTTTTTAAAAACCCTGATAATATTAAATGCTGGCAAGGATAAAGAGCAACTGAACTAGTGGGAATGCAAAATGGCACAGCCACTCTGGAAAACAGTTTGAAGTTTTTTATGAAGTTAAACATGCACTTACATATGACACAGCAATCTCACTCCCAGGTATTTAACCTGAAGAAATAAAGATCTCACGGTCACACAAATATCTATAAACTAATGAGTGTAGTTTCTCTATTCACAATTACCCCAAACTATAAAAAATTGAAATGTCCTTAAATGACTGAATAGATAAATGAATTGTACATCTAAACAATGGTCTACTACATGGCAATATAAAGGAATATGCACTATTCACAATAGCAGAGACACAGAATCAACCTAAATGCCCATCACTGATGGACTGGATACAGGAAATGTGGCACATATACACCATGGAATACTATGCAGCCACAAAAAAGAATGAGATTATGTTTTTTTGCAGAGATGTAAATGGAGCTGAAGGCCATTATCCTTAGCAAACTAACGCGAGAACAGAAAACCAAATACTGCATATTCTCACTTGTAAGTGGGAGCTAAACAATGAGAACACATGGACACATGAGGGAAATGAAACACAGTGGGGAGCCTTTTGAGGGGCAGAGGGTGGGAAACGAAAGAGGATAAAGAAAAACAACTAATGGGTACTAGACTCAATACCTGGGTGACGAAAGAATCTGTACAACAAACCCCCATGACACAAGTTTACCCATGTAACAAAAGTCCACTTATAACACTGAACTTAGAATAAAAGTTTAAAAAAGGAATAAGCTATAGAAACACGGAGAAGCTTGCATTAATCTTATGCTGAGTGAAAGAAAAGAGGTTACATGTGGTGTGATTTCATTTATATGATATTCTACAAAAGACAAACCTATGTGAATAGAGAAGAGATCTGTGATTTACAAGGATTAAAGGTTTGGGAAAGTGTGACAGGAATTGATAGCATGAGGAAGTTTTAGGGGAGCGATACATCTGTCCATGTGTTAGGAGTCAAACAACTGTGCATCCAATAGTCCATTTTACTAGATATTACTTTGAATAAATAAAAATTTTAAAGTGTCACTAAAATGCTCACCAATGTGCTTCTAGTCACCATTTCACAAGTTTCTAAATAATGCATACTTTTTAAAAAAATAACTGGCATACAGTAAAATGCACAGCCCTTAATTGTATCGGTCAACAAGTTTTGACAAACAACAAATGTGTAACTTTTGTTCAGTTCTTTTTGTTCAGCGCAATCTGTTTCTTTTGGAAACTTATACCTATATATTGTCATAGTCTCCTGAGGAACACTATCATAGCACATCTCATTTATGCTGTGACATATTTTCTTCTTATTATTTTACCCGTTTATTTGTCCTTCAGACTCTATAGTTTACTCAAGGGGAAATGGTAACTTCGTCTCAGTTAATCTCGCTCACCTGAATGAATACTTGAGGACAGTATTTTGTTTTCATCCATCATAAGACTCTACATTTTCATTTTTTAATACCATAAATATATCCACATACTATTAATTTACAGAAAGTTTAGGAGGTTGTATTAAAACTTTATATGCTCAGTGTTCAGCATAGATTTAAGATTGTAGAGCCAGCTATAGGTAGTATCATGAAACAGAAAAAAAGCCTCTAGTATAAATATATGGAAAAAAAAATTTCAAACATATTTCATCTGCCTTCTGTATACTATACTCTTTCAAATCTATTAATATTCTTAAGTTTTTTAGTCAACACAATTATAGCAATATGCAAAAGTTTTCTAACCAATAACTTGCAGCATGACAATATTGAAAACATGACCAAAACTAACTCAGTGGTCAAGATAATCAGAAATAAAAGTTGGAACTTATTTCAGCCAGTCTCAAATGGACTTGGAGTCAGAAAAAGAAGATAATTAAGTAGCTTGAAAGGAACATAAACAGCATACAATAAAGTTTATTCACAGACAATGAGAATGAAACAGAAACCCGTTCAAATAAACACAACCGTTTTACAATTCTTTCCCATTTAACCCTGGAGACATCTAGTGACAGGACCAAACCTGTTCTTTGACCAGTCAAACAAGTGAAAAATATGATCGATACTGTAAAGAGAAAAACCTCACCCCAGCGATCCTGGCCTTGAGAATGACTGTACTTCTTGGGTAACAGGAAGGGTATCTCTGTGATCAGTGGCATAACACCTCCCCGTGTCTGGTGTAGCACTTTCTGAGATCTAGTGCTAACCTGAGCAGTTAACCTGTCTGCTCACTGACTCCTTCTTCCCATATTCCAAATTGCCTGAAATATAATGAGTGTCTCAGAAATAACTGCTTCAGGCATTCCCAAAGGTGCATCCTCCTTTAGTATGCTGGGAGCATAAGGTAATTTGAACCCTCTTTTGGCTTCCTGCTTTTAATTTATTATCAAAATAGTATGTCATACAAGGAAAATGGAGGAGTCTGATTTAATTTGATTCTGCAAGAGGTGTGACTTTTCTCATCTGCCTGCTTCACACAGCAGAGCTCTGGCAGCAGACGTGAGTTGGGACACAGCTTACCTGCTCAGGCTTCTACTTTAATAATTCTGGAAAACATCCCTTTATTTCAGGACTTTATAAATAGAACAAAATCAGTTAGTTCAACAGAATGCCCCATTCCTATGGTAGCAACATAGCTACCTGAAGCAGTTAACCCAAGCCTTAGTATGTTTAGAACAATTGCAGATCACAATTGTTTTAGCCCTTATTCCTCAGTTCAGAGGAACTGGTGCCATAAGTACTTAAGCAGATGTAGCTAAGAGAAAAGTCTTTGTTCTATTTCTGTCCAGACCCTGTTTATTTTCAGCTATCCTGGTTTTATGACATGCATTAGTCGTATTCTGGGGACTATGTTGTTTAATTTGCCATCACGATTCCTTATCAGGACTTCCCTCCTAATGGCAGAGCAGTGGCAGGGTCTTTGACCGCAAATAATCAAGGTTCAGACTTCAGATTCTCCACTCATTAGGTGTGAGACACTTAATCTCTCTGTGCCTCAGTTTCCTCACATCTAAAAAGGTAGATAATAATATCTGCCATATAGATTTACTGTGAGGATCAAATGAATTGCATATAGAAGAGGCTATAACAGAGCTGGTAGAGAGTGGGCACTCCATAAATATTAGCTATTGCTTAATTACCAAATGGTGAGCCACATTAAGCCTACTGATAATGAGAGGTCTGGATAGCACGAGGCCACAGAGGAAAAGATGTAAAGGGAAAAGGGTAGGGCATACAACTTTATGGCTCAACTTTTAACTCTTACGGGACGTCTTTTCTGTGCAGAAATCCTTCCGTGTGTGGAAAGATGTGTCGGAACCCTCCTACTTCAACACATGCAAATGACAGCAAGAGAGAGTCTTATTCAGCTTGGTGTCTTTAGTGTGTAGAATGGGGCTGAATATAACAGATGCTCAATAGATACTTCTTGAAGAAAAGTTGCTGCCTGTAATCCCAGTACTTTGGGAGGCCGAGGCAGGTGGATCACTTGAGGTCAGGAGTTCAAGACCAGTCTGGTCAACACGGTGAAACCCCATCTCTGCTAAAAATACAAAAAATTAGCCAGGCGTGGTGGCATGCGCCTGTAATCCCAGCTACTCAGGAGGCCAAGGCCTGACAATAGCTTGAACCAGGAAGGCGGAGGTTGCAGTGAACCAGGATCATGCAATTGCACTCCAGCCTGGATGATGGAGTGAGAGACTCTGTCTCAGTAAAACCAAACCAAAACAAAGAAGCAAAAGTTGCCGATTGTCTGGGTGGGATACTGGCTATGAGAACAATTATTCTACTCTTATGCCCAGCTCAAATTTCTTCCTATAATTTGGGTACTATAAAACTCAATAGAAGGGATCAAACCAAAAGTTTGGAGAACACTTTTTGCACAGTCTTGGAGAAGAAGGAGCCTGCAGGTAGAAGAGTAATTCCAACAAGTTGCCCAAATTAGAATGTCACAAAAAGCAATCAACGCAGGACCCAGCTTGAGAGGCTGTTGACATTCTGTGTAATTACTGCAAGTGCACCCTGGGTATCCACATTATTGTAAACCATTTCCAACACTGTGGCATTACATTTTTTAAAAAAGTAAGTAATGAAGTGATAGCTATTAGCAAAGCTGAATTGGAACTCCTAGAAAATGTCAAGGAGATCTTAATTGTACTTTATATAATGGTCTCCTAGACTAATAAGATATGATCTAAAACCATTAGGTATGAGAAGGTAAACATTTTAAGAGCACTCTTTTATTTTTTATTTTTTTGCCAAAAGGCTCTTCATCTTTATTTGACAACTCTCGCTTGGCCTTGAGGTAAGCATTGCAGTGTTCTGAAATAACAGATATTGTTTGTGACAGAGGCAATGAGGCCCTGTGGTGTGGGAGTGTATTCAAAGATAACACTTATGGAGAAAAGATGTCTATAAATCTGATTCTTAAGTCTCACATCACCGCTCCACACCCCCCACCCGGGCAGAGGGAATGGGCAGGCATGCTGTAAAAGTTATTAGCGTGTCACGTAGCATGCAATTCTAAAATGCTGGGAAACACCCATTACTCTAACGAGCATCAGAACACATAAATCTATTTAACCTTCTAGATGACTGAGATTCATTCTCTCAAGGTCAGAATCTCTCCAACAGAGAGCCATATATTCATGTCATGTTTTTTTCAAGAAGCTTCTGAGCTAAGACAGCCAATCCTTGAACCCCTGTAGCTGTTGGAAATTTTAGCGTCCCTGCTCTCAATTATTGATGAAAGTCACCAGCAATCAAATAGGTCAATGTTATAGTCTCCTAGAGTTCTCCAGTCTTATTTGCTATTTCTGGCTTGAGGAGTCTACTTTTTACCTTAACTCTTCAATAGTTAAGTGGCCAGTGGCTACAATTTGCAATTTGGTTCTGTTTGTAAACACAGATGAGAAATCACTGCTAGGACATGTGGGCCTTGGTTCCAGTTTGTCTCAATCTTGTGTGTATTCTGGCAAGCAACCTAATGCCTCTTTATACCTTTGTTTTTCTATTTGTACAAGGGGGAAACATTACCACTAAATGAAATTTGTATAGTGCTTTGGGACACCTGCACAAATTGCACTGTTGCTAACAGATATTAAGATGATATTTGTTTAATCTACTACAAAGTCTGAATAATACTCTCCTTAATGCTGGTTGAGTAGTGTTTACCAAAGTGTGGTTGTTTCATTAAACATTAGCTCTTCAGGATTAGATGTTACATGAAACGGCCTACTTTTGTGAAATAAATTATGAAACTCTAAGGTAAACAAGTTAAACAAAGGCCTTTGCTACAGGCCTTCTCAGAGCCTTTAATATGCTAATGATCATTATGAATCTTCTAGGTGGCTATGGTATATAGTGTTTCCCAAACCTATTCAACCATAGCATATTTGGTGGGGTTGTGGGGACTTTTCTTTTGAGGTTACAGGAAAATTTTTTGTAAAATGCTTGGCAGAAGAATAAGCACCATTAATAAGTGCAGTGCAAAACACTTAAAGAGGAAGCACAATATTGAAAAACAGCTCTGTTCTTTGAGTATTATCATAGAAGCAGCCTTTGCTGACCTGCACTTAACTAACTCACCAGACCAGCCTGTCATCACCCTATAAAACATACTGGTTGAATCATATTAAATCGCTGGTTTTGTGAGTCAAGAAATGCTAGAATAACCAGCATTTTCATGTATTTCTACTTAATAAAAAGTGACCCTGGTAGACTAAACCCTTAGGACTAGTAGGCTAAATTCTAGTCTAAATGCCGGCAAACTTCCGCTCCCACCACTTGAATTATGCTTATCAGGATCAGTTGTGTTTCCCTGTATTTCATGACAGTTGTGCTAGTTCTTATAATTATATAATTCAATTAGCTATTATGTAAACCCATAGAATATAAATATGAGTATGCTGTTGTTGATTCTATCACAATTAGATTGAATGCTTGTCAAGATTCATTCTGGTGAGATTTAAAAATTGCCATTTAATGAGGTGTAGGTGAAATACTCTAAAAGATTAGGTGAGGGTGGGTACGGTGGCTCATACCTGTAATTCCAGCACTTTGGGAGGCTGAGGTGGGTGGATCACCTGAGATCAGGGTTTGAGACCAGCCTGGCCAACATGGTGAAACCCTGTCTCTACTAAAAACACAAAAAAATAGCCGGATGTAGTGGCGGGCGCCTGTAATCGCAGCTCTACTCAGGAGGCTGAGGCATAAGGACTACTTGGATCCAGGAGGTGGAGGTTGCAGTGAGCCTTGATGGCGCCACTGCACTCCAGCCTGGGTGACAGAGTGAGACTCCGTCTAAAAAAAAAAGAAGGAAGATTAGGGGGAATCACTAGGGAGAATCATAAACGTGTGGAAGTCTTAATTATGTATGGCAAGTTATTTTTAATTCTCACTGAGCAATAAAAAAAAAAACACCTGAAACTGAAAATTAAGGATAATATATTATGGCTGTGGTTTATGGAAGAATGACTCAGAATTGCTATCAGAAGATCCATTCTGAAAAAGAGGACCTTGATTCTATGTGAAAAGATTGATGAATATAGTGGGATTGTATCCAAATAGTCTATTAACTGGTAAGGTTTTGACATCGACCAAGCAGAACAAATGTCTGTCCCATCAGAAAAGATGCTCAAATTTAAACAATTATACAGCCATGGGCACTGCATGCTGGCCGAATGTCAGCTCTGCCTACAACTATTTTACACTAAAATATAACATTTTGATAGTTTTCATCATTTTTAAATGATTCCTTATTTCAGTTAAGTGTTTTGATTATCTGACCAAATGCCAGTCCTGATTATCTCAGAAAACATCTCCTAAATACTTGCTACTGTCAAAAGTAAGAGGACCAAGCACAATACAGTTTACAAAATACTTTCCATATATTTTATCCCCTTTAATAATCAGGAATAGAAGAAAAGAAGTTTGGCTCCTGTAACCAAATGTCCCAGAAGAATCCTTCTTTGAAGCTTCCACAAAAACAGGTGAGAGCTATAGAAATCAGAATTTAATTACATAAATTATTTCCTTGTTAAGCATTTGGTGAAAGAAACAAGCAGATTTGGAACCTAGATTTCAGGTTGGGACAGAACAAACACTCAGAATATGTGAGGTAGTTCCTGACCATATAGCAGCACTCGGTTGGAGAAATTTGAAGGAAATTGGAGGGTAATTGTGCTGGGTATGTGAGTGCCCACATGGATGTTCTTCACATTCCAATTATTATTAACCTACAAGACACAGAGGATGGTCCAGCTATGTCACTGAACCACTACCCAGCCGTTTAGAAATCAGGAGTAAATCCAGACACAAAGGAAAAATATGTCAGAATAAATTCTGATTCTCAGTGACAAAAGCATAATAAAGCCAACACACAATAGTTTTTAATTATCGGGAAATAATACATTTAGGGGTAATTCAAGTGCCCTTGGAGGCAGATAAAAGTAAACAACTGCAACAATGATTTTGTTAAATAGAAAATACCACAGTCATACCCAGGTTTTATTTTCTGTAAATTTCACTTCTTTGAAGTCAGTTATCCCTTTTTTTGAGATATTGGTTACTGCTTATCTGTGCCTAGAGGGAGTCCTTGAGTTAGAAGCTACCATTGCCACCTGAAAGTGGCCACTGGGGCTGGAGGCCTCGTGCCATATTGTGGATTGGAGTCACCTGTGGAGGTATACGCACATACTGAGGGTGGGTGCCACTCCCAGGTTTCTGAATCAACTGATCGTGATGCCACTGGGGCACCTGGATTTTAAAAGCTTCCCACCTTAAGTGTTATGAGTGGACCGCTGGGCTTCGCATCACCTGGGAACCTCTTTGAAATGTTAGTCCCATCCTAGACTTATAGAGAATCAAAACCTGCATTTTAACAAGAAACTACATGAATCGTAGGTACCGTAGAGGTATAGAGTCTGGATAACTCTTTCTTGAAGTATTGTTAGAGAACCTACATGAGAATCTCCTGATTCTAACTAAAAAATTATAAATATGTTGGGCCCCAACTAAGCCCTGAATGAGAATCTCTAGGGGTGAGGGTAGGAAATGAGCCTGCGGAATCAACAGTTCGCCATCACCCAGGTGAGTCTTAGGAGCATCTAAGTTGAGAACTGCTGTTCTAGAGAGTGGCCTGGGGCTTTTTCTAATGTGGCTAAGGTCCTGGATCTGAAAGGCTGTGCGAGGGGTTATAAGCAGGTCAGAGAGGACAGTTTATTTTGCTGTGCAGAATTTTCTTTTAAATTAATTAAATCTCATTTGTTAATTTTTACTTTTGTTGCAATTGCTTTTGGTGTCTTCGTCATGAAATGCCAGTGCCTGTGTCTTGAATAGTATTGCCTAGGTTGTCTTCCAAGGTTTTCACAGTTTTGAATTTTACCAAGTCTTTAATCCATCTTGAGTTAATTTTTGTGTGTGGTGTAAGGAAGGGGTCCAGTTTCAATCTTCTGCATATGGCTTGCCAGTTCTCCCGGTACCATTTATTGAATAGGGAATCCTTTCCCCATTGCCTGTTTTCACCAGGTTTGTTGAAAATCAGATAGTTGTAGGTGTGCGGCATTATTTCTGGGTTATCTATTCTGTTCCATTGGTCTATGAGTCTGTTTTTGTATCACTATCAGGCTGAGCTGTGCCATCTTGATATGGAGCTTCTATGATAAGCAGAGCAGGGCAAGAGAAAAAACTTACATCTCTCTTTTATCCTCTGGCCCATAAGTGACTCAGTTCCCTCAGAATTAAGCTCATTATCCAGGCCTAGTCACATGTCCCTACCTAACTGTAAGGAACACTGAGAAATGCAGTCTTTCTGTATGCTCAAAAAAAGGAAAGGGAAAGAAACATAGAAAAACACTATTGCCTCTGATACAGAAAAAAGTAAGTCAGACTATATCTGAGTTTATGGTACTGCCAAGGAGGTTAACCTTGATTTAGATTCTAAATAGAAACTATTTTAACCGGCTTTAAAGAAATAGGTTTTGATAGTGAGTCTGATAATAAAGTGGGCTTTTTGGGGTTTTGTTTTGTTTTTTTCTTTTAAATTTTCTAGGCTTCTTACTTCCTCCCTCCTCTAAGTTTAATGACTGTATTAGAACCATTCATTGTTAATTTTCACGCCTCCCACAGGTACTGAGCACAAAATACACAATCAACAAAACACACTTATCAAATTAAAGGATGAAAACTTTAAACTCAATCCATCCTGATATTTGTGTTATTAAAGATTTAATGAGGAAAGAGATAAAAAAATGAGTAGAAAGTTCTACTAATAACTAATGACTTAATTTATCCATGTCTTTCATCTTTCCTCAAAGTAGCCATAATTAAGGGTTGATGATGTCATTATTCATTATACCTCTATTTGTATTTCCCTTTCAACCTTGCAAAGCATACTATATCTGCCATCTCGCGGTATTCTCACAACCACCACGTGAGGAGAGTAAGGTAGATATTATCCCTGTTTTGTAGATCAGGAAATTAGAGGACAGTGGTGTCAGGTGAGCTGCTAAGACCCTCAGCCAGTCTTGACGTCACTGGAAGCCAGCTCTCCTGACTTCCTGTCCTATGCTTTCTCCACACTAGATTCTCTCTTCAGAGAAAGAGTATCCTCAGAAGCAAGGTAATAAAGTCTACTCTTTAATCTTTCACATGGAGAAATCCAAGTTGGCCATGATAGTTTCAAAATTTTTAAAAACAATCTCATCCCAGTGAGCGCATTTCTGTAAATTACTCTGGATCTGCGTGTGATATAAGACTTAGCTGTACAGAGAGAATCTGTACAGGGGTTGGCAAAGATTTTCTGTAAAAGGCCAGATAGCAAATGTGGTTTTGCAGTCATATGGTCTCTTTCGTATGCTAATCTCTTAAATACGTACCATATTTTTAAAACAAACATCATTTTCACTCACAGTGAAACAATAGGCCTTGGTTTGCCAGCCGTGCTTTACGACTGCCAACCATTGTGGTGTTCGCAGTACCCATGCACCCGACGCTGCTGCAGCGCGGACTTGTTCCTGCTGCTTCCCTGCAGGCATTCAGCCTGCCTTGGGTTACCTGTTTGGCAACTTTCTTTAGTGTCACAAACAACCCACTTTTGGGATGAGCTATGCCACATTTTGTCTCTGAATTTCTTGCCCTGCCAGGTTGATGTGCGGTATCTCCCTTCTGGTGCATTTCTGGATTTGTGACAGGGGTTTTGTGAAATATTTTTTGAGCTCTCCTTGCAGCTGGGAGCTGTGGGGTGTGACGCTTCCCTTCTTCTCTAGAGAGCTGAACTTCTGCTGCCTGTTTGCTGATCTTGAACCTCTCCACAGAGCCCTCTGTACCTCCCTAAATTTGTTCCCCACCAACCATACCCCCTTTAAAAAAAAATCCTCTTCATTATCTCTTGTAAAAGCCAAGGAGCGTGATGGTTTGGTATCTAGGTAGTCAGGAATTGAGTATAACCCAGGTGATGATTAAAGGCCAGGGAGCCTTCTCAAGCCTCACCTGTTTTTTTGCTACTAACGTTGTGGCAGCAGTAGTGGGCAAGAGCAATACTAGAATGTTAAGAGGCCACTCATCTCAGGCAATCCAGGCATGCCTGTCAAAGATATGCGAACTGCATTAACACTCTGCAATGGGAATCAGTTTTATACATTCCAGCACTTTGGGAGGCTGAGATGGGTCAATCACTTGAGGCCAGGTGTTCGAGACCAGCCTTGCCAACATAGGGAAACCCCGTCTCTACTAAAAATACAGAAATTAGGCGGGCGTGGTGGCATGCGCCTATGATCCCAGCTACTCGGGAGGCTGAGGCAAGAGAATTGCTTTAACCTGGAAGGCGAAGGTTCCAGTGAGCAGAGATTGCGCCACTGCACTCCAGTCTGTGCGACAGAGAGAGGGTCCATTTAAAAAAAATTGTGGCTAGTGTTTTTTTCTAGGCAGAACATATTTTGATCATTCAACAAATATTTTGCAATCAACCATAACTCAGGCATTGCATAAGTTGCTGAGTTATAAAGAGGATTGATATGTGGTACCTCCCTAAGGAGCCTACATCTTTGAAAGGGATAAATACATGGACTATGAAAATACAGAATGAAAGGACAAATACAAAAATCGGTGGGAGTTTCATGGAGCATGGAAGAGATTCCTAATTTTTCAGGAGAAAAAAACAGCTAGTAAAGATGTCAGAAAGGAAGTGAAGTCTGAGCTGAGTAGAAGAGAAAATGAGGAAAATGGTCAAGAGAGGGGGCAGCAGGTGCACAGAGAAGTGGTAGAGTATGATGTTAAGACCAGAGCTATCCAGGTCTTACATCATACCAGCAAGGGTGACTTGCTAGATATAATGTGGTGTCTAGGTAGGAGGGGTGAGTGATAAAGCTAGCAAGGTAGAAATGTGCCAGAATATACTCCGTGCGGGTATGAAGCTTCTTTGCTAATCCCAAAGACAATGATGAGCAATAGTGGCAGGGTAGTGGCACCATAAGGGTTTGCGTGTTCTGAAGGACACCTAGGGCTGTGACGTGGAGGTTGGACTGATGAAATTATGACTGCAGTGGGTTATTGCAGCAATCCAGCAAGAGATGATAAATACTGGAGATAGGGCAATGACAGAGGAAGTAGCAAAAGGGAACAGGTTCAAGAGATGATTAGGAAACGACAGGACTTGATGACTGACTCTGAGTGTGAAATAGGGAACATTCAGAACCATCTCCCTGTGAATGGCTTGGAGGGTGGAAAACAGTGTTGTAATCCAACAATGCTGTGAACACCGAGGGGGGCAAAGAGGGAAGCTAGGAGGCTCGATGTACTCCATTTTGTCCATGCAGATGCGAAAGTTCTCTGGGATGTCCAAGTGAAAGGTATTCCACATACAGCTGGAAAATGTTTGGAGGTCGGAAGCAATGACTTGGCTGGAAACGGTTGGGAAATGTTGGTAAATGTTGTTGGTTGAGGCTGTGGATTTATATGTTCAAAGACAATACAGAGCTTGAGAATTAAACAGGAGAAAGGACAAAACTCCAAGAAGCCCCAACTTTTTGAGGCTCAAAACCCTGAAGTGGCAATAGGAAATCAAAAAGGAATGGTCAGTCATTAGAAATGTGTGCCATTATGGAAGACAGGAATGGAAAGAGTTTGAGTCTGGTGAGATAAAAATGAAAATTACTATTCAATGTAGAAAATAGAGGATTACTTGTTAAAAACAGTTCAGTCGAGTAGTGGAAGTAGAAACAAAATTGGAATGATTTGACCAGTGAATAACTAAAGGAGATAATGTTGATATCAGATATACGGTTTGTGAAGCACTTTATATACAGTAAAAAGTCTTGCAAATACTGTCATGGGTCACTCAACAATGGAGACACCTTCTGAGAAATGTCGGTAGGAGATGTTGTCATTGTGCAAACACTGGAGCATGTACTTACAAAAACCTAGATGATATAGCCTACTATATTTCTAGGTTATGTGATATAGCCTATGGCTCCTAGGCTACAAACTTGCATAGCATGTTACTATACTGAATACTGTAGAAAACTATAGCACAACGTTGAGTGTTTTTGTATCCAAACATAGAAAAGGTATAGTAAAAAAATAATATTAAAGATTAAAAAGTGGTATACCGTCTAGGGCAGTTATCACGAATGGAGCTCGTGGGGCTGGGAGTTGCTCTGGGTGAGTCAGTGGGTGAGCGGTGAGTGAATGTGAGGCTTAGGACATTACTGTCTACTACTACTGTAGACTTTATAAACACTGTGCACTTAGACTACGCTAAATTTATAAAAAATAATTGTGCTATGATGTGACTGCTATGATGCCATTAGGCAATAGGAATTTTTCAGCTCTATTGTAATCTTAAGGGACCACCATTGTATTCATGTGTGCAGTCCATTGTTGAATGAAACATCCTTATTCAGTAGGTGACTGTATATAATAGGCTTCTATCAATGAACAATCTCAGGTATAGCCTTCTGAACTTGGAGCTATCCTTTAAGATAACTAATCCCTCTATATTTAATTTTCTTATCTCAATGATAATAGAATCATAAATGATAGAATCATTAGATTGGTAGAATCTAAACCAACGCCTTAACCTCAACACAAATCCCCCCTATAATCAATCTATCGATCCTCTGTAGGGAACTCATTACCTTAAAAAGACTCCTGTCCGTTTACTATACAACTCCAGTCGTCAGAGGCCCTATTAGGACGTTCTGCTTTTATGCCCTGTGGCCTCTTCCCAGCCCCAGACAGTTCAGGGACCTTCCTTTCTTGCCTGCAGGTGCATCTCAGACATTTAGTCTCTGTCACCACCATCCCTGCCGTCAAGTTTGAGGATCAAGAAATCCCATCCTCACCTCTCCTCTACTAGCTGTTTTCAAAGGTGATCACATGTTTATGTATCAAGGATTTGGTGTGTGTGTGTGAATACTGAAAAATCAGAATCTCTATGTATGGGGTAAGAATGGGAAATATAATTAGGAAGAATATTCCATTTGATTCTAACACACCAACCCTCCATCTTAGTTTTAAAAAATGGTATTTTGTTTGTCTCTTTTCAGCTCTGTCATCATTAAAAAGAAAAAGAAATCTGTTACACGCTGAATTGTAGCCTTCCAAAATTCCTATATTAAAGTCCTAACTCCCCAGTGCCTCAGAATGTAACTAACCTTGGAGATAGTCTTTAAAGAGGTAATTAAGTTCAAATGAGGTCATTACGTAGGTTAATTCAATATAATGGGTGTCCTTACAAGAAGAGGAAATTTAAACACAGGTACAAAGGGGAGGCCATGTGAAGACATGGGGAAACGACGGCCATCTGTAGGCCAAGAGAGAGGCCTCAGAAAAAGCCAACCCTGCTAACACCTTGGTTTCGGATTTCTAGACTTCAGAATTACAAGAAAATAAGTTTTTGTGGTTTAAATCACCAAATCTGTGGTATTTTATTTTGGCAGCCCAAGCAATCTAATACGTAATCTACATGAAACATTGATTCCATTCTGTGACTAGGCCATTTTAAAGGGTTTCTAAGTGATTTCTTTGTTAATCCTCTCTAGCATTGTGTCTAGAGTCAATGGCAAATGCAGTTTATGGTATGTGGTTTGCAAGATCTGTTTTCTTGGCCTGGCGCAGTGGCTCACACCTATAATCCCAGCACTTTGGGAGGCCAAGGCGGGTGGATCACTAGGTCAAGAGATCGAGACCATCCTGGTCAACATGGTGAAACCCCATCTCTACTAAAAATACAAAAAATTAGCTGGGCATGGTGGCACAACCTGTAGTCCCAGCAACTCAGGAGGCTGAGGTAGGAGAATTTCTTGAACCCAGGAGGCAGAGGTTGCAGTGAGCCAAGATCGTTCCATTGCACTCCAGCCTGGGTAATAAGAGTGAAACTCCATCTCAAAAAAAAAAATCTGTTTTCTTCATCCCTTCAAAGATTGGAGATGTACATGTATTCAGCCTCTCAGCATCTCTCTTGTCCTCCACAGATCACTAACACAAGCTCATTTTGTATCCAGAATGTAATCTCAATGGGTAATGAGATTCAAGCTCATTAGCGTAATTATGCACTCTCTCTTTATCCCTGAACTAATCTCAGGCTTCAGTTGCTTTTTCTCAAGTGTATTCCTTCTTTCCAACCAATCATGTCGAGAGAGAAGATGATAAACGATGATAAAAGCAAATTAGAATGTGGCCAAGTCCATCTTCTCTCTGTCATCTTTCACAGGAAGTGAGCTTTAGGAAATTCTTTTTCCTGTTCTGACTATATTTAAATTTGCAGTCTTCTGCATTTTTGTTAGCTTTATCCTAATCTGGACTTTACTCTGTCTACCCTGTTCTATCAGGTTAAGGGTGCTCTTCTGTATGTTTCTGGACTGTTTTTCTCTCCTGCCCTCTTTTATATGATGGAAGTATTGAACTTGTTTGGTGTCAAAGCATTCGAATGCCATCTATTACCCACACAACCTGGGTCAAGTTGCTTAATCTAAGTTTCTTTGTAAAATGGAGCTAAATCATATCCCATCTTATAAGGAAAGCCATTATGAAATTATGATTAAATTACATCATACATGCAAGAATACCTTCTAAATTACATATTTCAGGTATATATTCAAAACCTTATTGTTGTTATTACTATTATTGTTATGATCTTTTAGTTCTGTGTTCAAGAGGTACTTAGAGAACCACATTAGTCTCTTCATTTGCATTTTATTTTATTTTTTTATTTTATGTTTTTTGAGATGGGGTCTCGGTTGGTTGACCACACTGGTCTCGAATTCCTGGCCTCAAGCAATTCTCCCATCTCAGACTCCCAAAGTGCTGGGATTACAGCCATGAGCAATCATACCTGGCCCAGCATGTTATTTTTATTTTAAACTTAGATTTTACAACATTCAACACATAAAAAAGAGTATATAGTGAAAAATCTCCTTCTTACTACTCAGTCTCCCCCAACTCAATGTCACTATTTGGGAGCAACCAATATTTCTTATGGATACATCCAGAAATATTTTATGAATATCCGTATATATCTTTTCTCCTCTCCCTTGCTTTTTTTTCTTTTCTTTTCTTTCTTTCTTTTTTTTTTTTTGAGACAGGGTCTCCCTCTGTTGCCCAGGCTGGAGCACAGTGGTGCGATCTCAGCTCACTGCAATCTCTACCTCCCTGGTTTAAGCGATTCTCCTGCCTCAGCCTCCAGAGTAGCTACGACTATGGGACTACAGGTACCCGCCACCATACCCGGCTAATTTTTTGTATATTTAGTAAAGACGGGGTTTCATCGTGTTTGCCAGGATGATCTCAATCTCCTGACCTCGTGATCCTCCCACCTCAGCCTCCCTAAGTGCTAGGATTACAGGCGTGAGCCACCACACCTGGCCCTCTCCCTTACCTTTATACCCACGCAGTGACATCCTATCAGTTCCTTCACATACCCGCATCTTTTTCTTCTCTCATGCTGTCACAGTCTCTTTGATGGAAATTTCTTCTCCTCGAGGAGAGGAAAATTTACATTCTCTGATTTGGGTTCAGATATTTATTTTCTCTCAGGTATTAAAATCTATTCTTTAACAGTCCATATTGCACACTTAACTTTGCACAATATGGTGACGGTTCCCCTGTGATCATCAATGGAAGAAAAGAAGAAATCACCACCTTTGGCAGCAAGAAACATTTGGTTCTTACAGGCTTAAACTATCCTCCAGCCTTGGTCTCCCAAAGTGCCTTGGCCTCTCACAATGGTGTGAGCCACTGTGCCCAGCCAAGATCTGTTTTGTATTAAAGGTGGTGTTTTAATGCTTTCATGAAAGGCATTACGGCATCATGGAGGGAGGTCATGCTTTAGAGCCAGCCAGACCTAACACCTGGCTCTACAGCCCCTAAACTGTTTGGCACTGGCCATCTCCTGAGCCTCACCTCACTGAGGCTTCATTTTCACATTTGAAAAGTGGAACTAATAACTTACCTCAAGGGTTATATTATTTAAAGTAGATATAGTGGGAGGTATATCATACGTGCTTCATAAATATTATTGATCCTCTTGATTTTACTACTATTTTACGTGTATCACATTAATATTTTCTCACTTAAAAATAATCTTCATTATACAAACTCCAAAACATAATCGAGAAACATTTCTTCTTTACTGCATTTACAGGGCTGAGTCAGATGGTAAAAATACAAAGAAGGAAAGATATACTTCCCTTTTAGCAAGTAGATTGCAATCTAAGTGGGAGGCATGGCATATACAAAAACAATAAATAGTACAGAGAATAGAATAGGAATGAAATAATTTAGTAATAAAAGCAGAAAAAACTTTCACATGAAGGAGATGTGAAATCATGCTAACGACAAGATGTTGTATTACAACATCTAGTGTTGTTATAAAATTATGAGTAGCTCAATATTAGAGGAAAAAGCAATAAATAGCAAATTAATGTAATACAAACATAATTTATGCATATTTTTATTCTGCTTTTCTTAAATGAGGAATATGTTCTGAAGACTTACTATACTGAAACAAAATTAACTTCATTTCCACAAAAACTCAAACTATTCTGTTTTATTCATATATAGCATGTTTGATATACCAGGTGTTATAGAGAGAGAGATTGTAGGAAAGCGTCTATAAAGATACAGCTTGAATTTGAAGACTTTGTTCCCTCTCATTTGAATTCAGTGAATAAATATAAGACACAATTGGAGTAACAGTCAATGGAAACTCCTTTCTTACTGATACAACTACATCTCTATAAACTCTTTCTTGTTATTGAAGTTATTTGTTCAGGGTCTTAAAAAAAGGTTCATGACAACCCAGTAAACCTGCCTTGATCACATTCTGAGGTGATTCAAGTGAAGTATACTGCATGAAACCTTGAACACAATAGTTGAAATCTCTGAATGTAGCGGTTTAATCAGGGTGGAGAATATATTGCGGGGGCGATTAAAAAATTGCATCAGAGAAATAATGATCCATCCTTTAATTACTTTCCTTTGTAGTTAGCTTAGATCAATATCAACTGTTTGTTTTATTCAAGCTCTTTTATTTTTCCTTTTTAAAAAAGACATTGCGTGACTGTGCAAGTACAAGAACTAAGAGAAACTCATAAGCACTTGCCAGAGAAGGTTCAAAGTGCGATAAAAGTGACAGACATTGGTTCCTGCAAAGAAAGGCCTGTGCTGTGAAACACCTAACAGCCCATCCAGAATAAGAGTCCAAATAAGGTTATCATCTAATTTTTACTAAGGTGTGGCAAACTCTTAATGAATATATGAAAATAGAAAAGTTTGAGGTTAAATACATACTGGTGTTTGGTTTGGGTCTGGATTACTTTTTAAAACATTTTTGTGGGTATATAGTAGGTGTATAGATTTACAGGGTACACGAGATATTTGATACAGGCATGCAATGCGTAATAATCACCGCATGGGAAATGGGGGGTCTCCATCCCCACAAGCATTTATCCTTTGTGTTACAATCTGACTACACTCTTTTAGTTATTTTTAAATGTACAATTAAATTATTTTGACTGTAGTCACCCCATTATGTTATCAAATACTAGGAATTAATAATCACGTCACGGGGAATGGGGTATCCATCCCCTCAAGCATTTATCCTTTGCCAGTTGTTTTAAAATGCATAATTAAGATATTGACTATAGTTACCCTGTTATGCTATCAAATATGAAGTCTTGTTCATTCTTTCTATTTTTTTGTACCCATTAGCCATTCCCACCCGCCGACCCCCAACACAAGATGAATGAATAAGGAAAACGTGATACATATATATATATATTGGTGTTTTTAAGTGAATCTTCTGAGTGCTTCCTTGACTGCAGCTACCCAGTGGAGTAACTTAATTACTGTAGTTGCCACTTTTAATCTTTCCCGGGGTTCTCATTATTAGTGCCAAGTGTTATAACTATTATTGTTGTTTTATTTTTTTGCCAAGGAAAATGAGGAAATGAATATTAGCTTTTTAAAAACAAAGGATGCTCCAGAAGCAAACCCAAAGTTTCCATCCCATGCCAAATTGGAAAGAATGTATGGAAGTAAAATAAAACATACTTTCAGGGTGGCCTATTTTGAGGGCGCATCTTGTGATCTGCAAGGGACATTGCACCTGGTTGCCAACACTGATGTCACAGACAAATAAAACCACACACTCCTTTTGGGTGTGGCATCATACTGGGGCATTGTACCTTCTTTAAATTAGATTTCATTGACTGGGAAAATTTATACACGATTTGGAAGATAATCTAGAAACACTCCAGGTGTTCGTTTGAATGCTAAAATGGCCATCATCCCTCCCTGCGATGGCGGGGAGTGTCACAGATCTTCTTTAAGGGACTGCGTCTCTGAGCTGGGGAGTCATTGTGTCACCCACAATGGTGGGTAAACTTTACGAAGAGTTATGCTGCCACATTGCTGGGTCGAATTATCCTGCCTCATCCCTGCCAAAGGTAAATTCACACAGGGCATTTCTCTTGTGATTTTTTTGGCCTCACATTTTAAAACCCATTACTAGGTAGTGTAATAAAGAATTAAGAGCCTAGGCATGGTGGCTCATGCCTGTAATCCAGCACTTTGGGAGACTGAGGCGGGCGGCTCATTTGAGGTCAGGAGTTTGAGACCAGCCTGACCAATATAGTGAAACCCGTCTCCACTAAAAATACAAAAAAATTAGCTGGGTGTGGTGGCGCATGCCTGTAGTCCCAGCTACTCAGGAGACTGAGGCAAGAGAATCGCTTGAACCTGGGAGGCAGAGGTTGCAGTGAACTGCTTGGGCAACAGGGCGAGACTCCATCTCAAAAAAAGAAAAAAAAAAAAAGAATTAAGAATATAGGCTCTGGGGGCAGTTTGGGTCTGAGTCCCGAGTGGCCGTGTGACCTAACCACTGTGCCTTATCTCTTCATCATTGCCTTTTTCATGAGGTCGTCTTAAAACATAAGAAAATATACAAAGTGGTAGAATACTAACTGACTCATAGTAAGTATGCAGTAAACGTAGGCATTATTATTATTATCAATATATAATAATCACTAACCAGGTTTAATTTAAATGTTCAGAGAATGAAGTATTTTTTCAAGAATTGAATAGAAACTTCTTTTTGTCAAAATACTTGTAGGTATTCCTCCAATCCTTATATGAATATATTTATAATATTACCTAATACCAGTATAGTGAAAATAATGTAACTCTGATGATAATCTTGCAGTGCCTCAGAATATCCTTCTGAACATGCTTGATCATTATAAAAAACTGAAAAAGGCATGGAAGTTTAGAATCAATATGCATTGACCCAAGTAATCCCCTTGAAGATTCAAAAATTGTTAACTCATGAGCTACATGAGGATTTCTTTCCCATACAATTTGCTTTTAAAAGGGGAAAAGTAGCACAGAAATCCAACCAAATGATTCCTGTTAGTTAGAGCTAATGGACATTGCACCATACTTCTCAAATTGTTCACGCTTGCTCATTCATCTCTTTTGAATATGGGCTTTTAGATACATTTCCCAAAAACTGAAACTAGAACTTGTGCTTGTGTGTGTACAAATTCCTGTATAAAAGATGGATGCTTAGAGGGCACAACCAAGACATACACATTCAGAAATTTAAAGACCTTATTTGATAAACAAGAAAGAATAAAATCAAATAAATTAAAATTTTAACTCAAGAAGCTAGAAAAATAACAATAACATAAACCCAGAGAAAGCAGGGGGAATTCACAAATGTCAAAGTGGAAAATAATAAATTAAAAAATAGAAATAAGTAGGATTTATAAATAATTTAAGATCAGTTTCAGTGAAAAGTACAGACAAAATCTGGCTCTTCTGGTCGAGAAAAACATAGTAAAAATTTAAATGACATAACTATAGGCCAGTAAGAAATTCAAAATTATCAGAGGATGTTATTCGTAATTCTTTGCCAATCTACTTGGAAAAACTTGATGAAATATATAATTTTTCTAGGAAATATATACATTTTAAAAATAGAAAAAGAGGACAAAGTTAAAACAATAATGAAGGAAAAAATAGTCACAAAAGAAATCAACAAAGTTGTCAAAGTATTACTCCCTTTTTCTGCATCCAACCATATGTCTTATGATAATTTTTTAGAAAATTTTTTTAGAATAAACTATGTTTATGCTAGTGAAGCTATTATATAGCATATAAAACTCTGGACATTAAAGTATATTTATTACTTGTGGTTAGCATGACCTGTTACTGAAACTTGGCAAAGGTGGCAAGAAGAAATAAGATTCCAGGATACAAAATCATAATAAAAATTGGCAAGTCCACCAAAGCATTGAAAAAAATACTAGGTTTTGAAATAAATAGCATTTAGTTTAGAAATTCAATGATAGCTCAAAACTAGGAAATCTAGTATGTAATTTACCACATTGATAGAACAAAAGAAACAAAACATATTTTATTATAATAAATGTTAAAAGTGCCTTTGATAAAAATTAAACACTTTGTTATAAATCTCTCAGTAAACTAGAAAGATGTTTATATTATCTGACAAAGCATTTTTATCACAAATCAAAGCCAACATTACTATTTGAATGATGAAAAATAAAGAAACTTGCAATATAATCCTGCTTATCATTTTTCAATATTTTTCTGAAGGAACACCCAATGAAAAAAGTAAGCAAAAGAAATAAAAGGTGTATCTCTTTGTGATACAAAACTATCATTACTTACAGAGGGTAAGATTCACTACCTGGAAAACCCAAGAGAGTCATCCAAAAACAACCAGATCTAACAACTGAGCTCAGAAAAGAGGTCAGACACAAAATACAGACAATGACACAATGAAGAGCTTCCTTATGTGCCAGTAATAATCAGTGGGTAATCCATAAAACTTTGTAAGCATCTAAGATTTTCTTGATATAGGAAAACTTGAGTAAGGTAGCCAAATATAGTATGAAAAGCATGACTGTATTAGTAATCAAAGAGATATAAACTGAGATGGCAATTAAATAGTATTTTTTATCTAAATTAGCAAAGATCAGAATATGATAATAACCTGTGCTGGTGAATAGAACACAACAAAGCACTCTCATATATCATTTATACAAATGTAAATATAACTTGTGGATATTTCTTTTTTATCTACTTATATATATATATATATATATTTAAGTTTTATTTTATTTTAGATCTGGGGGCGGGGGTACATGTGCATGTTTGCTACATGAGTATACTGCATACTGGTGGGGACTGGGTTTCTAGTGTACCCCATCACCCAAATAGTGAACACTGTATCAACAGGTAAACTTTCAATCCCCACACTCCTCCCACCCTTCCCCCTTTTGGAGTCCCTAGTGTCTATTATTTTCATCTTTATGGCTTTGTGTACCCATTGTTTACCTCCCACCTGTAAGTGAGAATGTGCAGTATTTGGTTTTCTGTTTCTACGTTGATTCACTTAGGATAATGGCCTCCAGCTACAACCATCTTGCTGCAAAAGACATGATTTCATTCTTTTTTATAGCTTTGTGGTATTCTATGGTGTATATACACCACATTTTCTTTATCCAGTCAACCAATGGTGGACACTTAGGTTGGTTCCATGACTGCTGTTGTAAATAGTGCTGCAATTAACATACAAGTGCAGATGTCTTTTTTTTTAATATGAGTTATCTTTCTTTGGGTAGATAACCAGTAATGGGATTGCTGGGCTGAATGACAGTTCTATTTGTATTTCTTTGAGAAATCTCCATGCTGTTTTCCAGAGGTTGAACTAATTTACAACAGTGTATAAGTGTTCCCTTTTCTCTTCATCCACACCAGCACCTGCTGTCTTTTGACTTTTTCATAGTTATTCGGACTGGTGTAACATGGTATCTCACTATAGTTTTAGTTTGCATTTATCTGATGATTAGTAATGTTGAACATTTTGTCATGTATTTCTTGGCCACTTGTTTTTATTCCTTTTTTGGAATTTTTTTTTAATTTTAATTTTTTTATTTTTTGGAGGGACAAAGTTTCGTTCTTCTTGCCCATGCTGGAGTACAATGGTGTGATCTTGGTTCACTGCAACCTCCACCTCCTGGGTTCAAATGATTCTCCTGCCTCAGCCTCCCAAGTAGCTGGGATTCTGGGCATGTGCCACCTCGTCTAGCTAATTTTGTATTTTTATTTTTTAGTAGAGATGGGATTTCACCATGTTGGTCAGGCTGATCTTGAACTCCTGACCTCAAGTGATCCCCTTGCCTCAGCCTCCCAAAGTGCTGGGATTACAGGTGCGAGCCACCACACCTGGCCAACTTTTGTTATTTTTAAAGAATATTTTCCCTAAGTATAGAATTCTAGGTAGGCAGTTATTTTGTTTTAGCAAAGATGTCATTCCATTGTCTTCTGGCTACATTGTTTCTACTGAAAAATCAGATATAATTTTATTATCTGAGGTAACTTATTTGTGGCTATTGTTTTCTTTATCTCTGGCTATTTTTTTCAACATTTTCTTGTTGTTTTGTTTCAGTAGTTTTACTGTTAAGACTCAGTGTAGTTTTCTTTATGTTCCTTTGAATTCATAGTGCTTCTTGAATCAGTGGCTTGAGGGTTTTCATCAGTTTTAGAAAACTTAATGCCATTATTTTTGATACAATATCTCTTTTTCTCATTCTTCTCCTCCTAGGAATCTAATAACATACAGTTTAGACCGTTTGACCATGTATACTATGTCTCTTACATTCTTTGCTATATTCTCTCTCTCTGGTCATTTTTCTCTGATTTGTCTTTTAGTTCATTAATTCCTCTTTATCTCTATTTAGTATTCTATTAAATATATCTTTTAAGTTTTTTATTAAATTTGTTGTATTTTAATTCCAGAATTTCTATTTTTTTTTTTTTTTGGCTTTCAGTCTTCTGCTGAAGTTTTTACTTTATCATCAATTATCTTTAATGCACTAAACCCAGTTGTTTTAAAGTCTATTTTCATCACTTTAATCTTGCCCACCTGTAGGTCTATTTATATTGTCTGTTTTTTTCTTATTGCTGCCCTTTAGTATACCTGGACCTGACAACTATTGCTTACATTATAAATATTGTTTATAAAAAAATGTAGAGGTTCTGCATGGTATGTGGAGAATGCATTTCTGCTTCTGGCAGGCAGTTAGAATAGAAGCAGATCGTCCTAACTTAGTCTGGTATCATGGTGATTCTAGGCTGAGTTGTAATTTTTGTGAATGCTAATTTGTTTCAGGTTTTCTCTTACTCCTAGCTATAGCCCTGTCAGGTATTTACTGCAAGTCTAGGATGTTTATTAAGGTCTCTCATCCTTAGCAACCTTTGGACTTCATAAATATTATGAGACTTAAAAGTTCTGCTTAACTTCTTAGCCTTTCAGTCACTTTTGTCTTTTTCTTCTCAGCCTCTAGGCCTTTTGGAAACTGTCTTCATAAAAGGAAAAAGATCACCAAATGTTTAGCCCACTTTTTTGGAGTACCTTTTTTTGCATGTTCCTGCTGTCTGGGATCTCGTTCCCTCTACTCTTGGCTATGTTACAGCCTTGAATTCTGGTTTTTGTCTTTTTAGCCCCTTGAGATTACTGACAACTTTGACCAGCCTCTTTGCCAGTTAGCCTCATATTTCTGCTCAGCTTCTGAGCTTTCAGGCATGCCCCATTCATAAACCAGCAAATGACTCAAAGGAAAAAATAGCGTGAGATGTTGGGCTCACTTTCACGTCTTTCCCTGCCCTTTGACGTCTTGGATCCCCAAATCCTGGCTGCACTGGTAACTTTCTGCTGCATTCAAACAGGTTTTATTTTGGTATTTTATTCATTTTTGAATTTTTTATGGTGATAGCATCTAATAAAAACTAGTCATTTATAGCATGGAGGGGATATCCTCTCTGAAGGGGAGTCAAGGATTTATGTGTGACTCCTCTCTTTCTCACACACCCTGCTCCTAATATCTCAACAAATCCTGTTGGCTCTACCTTCAAAATATATTCAAAGTCTCCCCACTCCTCACCATCTCCTCTGTTACAACTCTGGTCCAAGTCACTTTCACATCTCACCTCATTATAACAATAGCCTACTGTTGAACTTGTTTCAACCCTTGCTCACTACAGTCTATTTTCCACAAAAAGACTGAATGATCTATTGAAAATTTAAGTCACTCCTCTGCTGACAACACTACAATGGGCTTCCATTTCACTCAGAGTAAATTCCAAAGCTGTTATTGTGGTGTGACAGATTGTATTTTCCAAAGATAACCACATAATATCTTTTGCCCTGTATACTTTACTAGAGCTTCATCATCTCCTCATCAAGAAATGGGGTCTATGTCTCTCCCCACTGAACCTGCACAGACCTTTAGGCTGACTTGATCAGTAGAGTATATCAAAAGTGATGCTCTGTGACTTCCAAGGCTAGGTCACAAGGGCCATTCATTTCCTCCTTGCTCTCTCGGGAAGCTCACACTTGGAAACTAGCCACCAATCTGTAAGGAAGCCCAAGATACCCAGAGAGAGATAATAAAGAGAAGAAATGAGGTCTACAACCCGTAGTTCTGGCCGAGATCACAGATTATAGCCAGCACTACCTTGCCAGGATGTGACTAAGCTACTATTTACGTGGATGCCCCAGCCTCTAGTCAAGCTACCCCATGTGATGCTATGGGGAGCAAAGATAAGCTTTTTCCACCAATCCCTGCTTAAACTGCAGATTTGTAAGCAAAATAAACAGCTGTTATTGCCACTAGGCTTGATGGTAGTCTGTGATGAAGAAATAGATAACTGACATACATAATCTACAAGATCCTTCATAATATGATTCCTACTTCCCTTTTTAAAATATCACCACTTCTACATCTTATCTCATCTATTTTACTCTGAAGACGTTTGAATGTGCCAAGCCTTTCCATACCTCAGGGCCTTTATGCTTCTTCTTTTGTCTGCCTCAAATATTTTACTTCCTTTTATCCCAGGCTTTGTTCTCTTATCTCCTTCAAGTCTGCACTCAAATATAATTTTATCAGTGAGAGCTTTTCTAACTTCTTTGCTTTTCTCCATAGCACTTCTCATCAACTTACATATTATATGTTTTATTTACTGTGGTCAATTGTCTGTCTTTCCCCATAAGAATATAAACTACCTGAAAGAGCAGATTTGTTTTGAGTCCCAAGTGCTTTTAATGAGCAAATAATAGGGAATCAATAAATTTTATAGCAAATCAATTTATTTAAGATGTTGCTTTGCTATTTCTGTCATCTGTCTCTTTTTGATACATCCACACTCACGGACAGGCTTACAGACAGAAACTGGGAATTCCTGAGAAATCTGTCCGTAAATTGTAGTCACTCTTCTCGAAGATACTTAATTTGTTTTTTCAAACAAGTACATGACCTTAGTTTCCTAAGATCAAACAGCATTCACTAAGTCTTAAAAGTGGCTGGGAATCTTCTTTAAGCTCCCGTTTTGTCAGCTCTCTTTTCTTCACTGGTTCTGGTCCTTTCTCCATGTTGTCATTTTAATCCAGTGGTGGCTTCATCTCCTATCTTTTAGGAAGGCATAGATTGCTCTTGCCTATGTAGTCTACTTCCCATGAAAGACCAAAGTCTGTAAAGTTCCCAGACTGCAAGAAAACAAGTCTTTTCACAATCATTCTTCATATTTTTGCCCTCTATTTTTCTATCTACTTTTCCTATCTGGGCCAGAGAGCCTCTTCTTGTTTTTAATGGATCCTAAAAGTGCCTTTCTAGTTGGCTGTCAAACCTGTCCTTCTGTAGTGTACAATCATATTATATAGCCTTGTTACCATATGTAATTGGAATAAATAAAACAATACTCTCAATTTCTCCCTTGAACGTTGAGAAGTAAATATCAATAGAAGTCATTTGACCGGATCAAGCACATTTCCATTCCACATGTAATTTGCTGATGTGTTTGCCAAGGGAAAGGTCAAAAGGAAGTTGCATAGAAAATGGCTAAATCTGCTTACTTGGTCTTTTTTTAAAGGACCCTTCTAGAGAACATTTGCCTTCGGCAATGGACTCTGAAGGTCACCGTCCTCTGGAGCTTAAGAACCAATATAATCCTAGAATCCAGCCACTCAACAAATCCAAGCATCATACTCCAAAAGAGCTGCTGTTTCCAGTTTCTTTATTCTTCGTAAAAAACATGGAAGGGATTTGTTTGATAAAAGATCTGCTGAAATAGAAATAAAGAAGTCTTCTAGGTCTGATTTTGATTCTTTGCTTACTCTGAGATTAAAACACTCCAGAGTAACCTTGCTTTTGTTCCTAGATTCCTTAAGTCAAGTTGTCATTCTAAAACTTATCTACTGGATCAAAAAATATCAAATGCAAAAAAATAGATTGAGACAGACTTGCCACATGGCTTGTCTGCTTATCAAGTAACAAAAGTACAAGTGTGCTTAGTACGGAGATAGCGTCTTCTTAGAGAGTTGTAAGTGAATCAGCATTGGAAAAACATGTATCTGACGAAATTGGGGGCCTGACTGACTTACGTTTAAAATGTTTATGAGGAAGAATAGCAAAATGGATAAAGTAGAGAGTAGCGATTCAGTGTAATTGAAGAGCTATGGGTATACCTAAGATCAAAGATCAGAGACACAGACAGTACTTCTAGCAGATAAATTTCATACCCTTTTAAACCTAAGACATACAGCAAGACCCAACCAAGTACCCGAACATGCTTCTCTTATATCCTTGTCTCTTTTTCCATGATTGTTGAGGCTTCTTAAAAGATTGGGGTGCGTGCTTCTCCTAGGAGGGATAATGTTACATCTTTTCACAGATGCGAGCAATTTGTTCAATGTAAGCTCTCCAAACTCAACAGTTTTCCGGTTTGTACCTCAAATGGAGAAGAAAAGGGCGATCGACTAAAGTTCTGTTGATTTTAATATAAGGTTGCAAGAGCAGTCATTTACCACTCGGCCCCTTATATTTCCATAACGCTCTTTCTTCTTAAGTTCACTTCCAAGGCTGCGAAGCTGTGGGCAGAGTCTCTGTGTTGACAGAAACTCCAATTTGGAGTTTCTAAGCATCTGTCTCCACTACTTTTTTGATAAGAAACTTCCCTTTTCCCCCCTACTGATGTTAAGTAGAAAACGTGGATTGACTTTCTTTTTATTAAGAGGAACTCACTCTGAAAGAGAACTGTAGGGAAGAACCCTCTGTAGGGGACACCTTTTTGTGACTCTCCTTAGTGGTTTCACTAATGCCCCTTTACAGCACCTGAGATCACTGCTCCCTTCCATGGGGGCTCCTTCAAGTAATGGCTGGTAATAGTGCTTCCCTGTAGCCAAATCTTCTGTACGGTTGTCACTGTTTCTCACTTCCTCATACAGCCAAGAACTGGGGTAACCCTCTTTGTTCCGGCCCCACATAAACAGAGTCACTCTTACTCTGCTGAGCCCAACAGGACCATATAATTCTTAGACAGAATGCCTGCAAGTCCTATCAAGTGAGTTGGGGAAGCTATTCTACATGGAACTGCAAGATACCACACTTTTAACAGCTTTTAACATTCATTCATTAGCCTCATAGGCAAATCATAGATCCTCTAACTCTCTTGAGCTCAGGGTGAGTTTTTAGATTCCCCAGAGGTGTCCCAGCAAGGGCAAGGCAGTGTAGAGCCCTTCACTTCCTCCTAGAAGTGTTGGACGCCAGGTGAGTATTTGGCAAACATATCACGATCCTCTTCAGACATTCCTCCATACGGCACAGGAACAACAAGTACCCTAGCCCTAACAGAAATCTCCAGGTACCCATCATTCCACAGGACAGGTATGCAAAATAAATTCTTTACATCTTATGAAACAACTTTGTGCACCCGCACACGTGTACTCCGTAGTGTTTGCCTCTGTGTGTGTAAATACGTAGAAAATATTTGCTCTTCAGATTTATGTGACTCTGTGTGTGTGTGTGCGCGCTGTGGTAAATACTTTGAAAGCACCATTTACTCTTTATCTCCCTCCCCTATTACAGTTATAGCTAGATCCCAAAACTAGGTTCAAGGTTTACATCTGAGGTCTAAGTCACAAGGAGGATAATAAATATAGAATATGGGGTAGGAGGCAGCAATGTCTACAGAAAACTTCACTGGCCTGAGCTTGAAAAGAGGTTTAGTGTCTGCTGTGTCATGGATAGAATTCTGATGCTCATGGTTTGATTTGCTTATTTCGAAAGTGAAACTGACTATATATTAGGTTGGTGCAAAAGTAATTGCAATTTTTTTAATGACAAAAATCACAATTGCTTTTGCACGACCTAGTATTTTCAGTGGGGTCACAAATATACTCAAACTACGCTCCAATGTGTAGGGAAAAAAAAATGGAATCTCTTTTTCTTTTAACAGATCTGATTTCCCTCCTAAGTCCCAACAATGCTAGATAGTGACATAATAACACAGCTCAATTCAGTGTTTTCAGATCAAGTAACTTAAAGTCCCTTTAGACAAATTCTCAGTCTCATTTGGACGAAGGCATTGACTTTTTTTTTCTGACCTTCTCTCTTCTGCTCTTCTTAAGGACAGTGTTGGGACACAGAAGGAAGGTGTGGCTCCAGTAACCTCGTGGTGGTAGAAGGGAGCCTCGGTCCTCAATTGCTCTGGGCTCTGTCTGGAACAGAGACAAATGTTGCCTCACTAGTCCTGGCCTCATGTCCCTGCATAGTCTGGGTGTCTCCTGCTGGGGTCTGATGCTCGTGTAACTTGCAGGCTGGTTTCTTAGCTTGACAGGGCCTCGTCACCCTCTATCAAGATGTGATTCCTTTTACCTGCTTTATGGATATGGTTATGACTCCAAACTTGTCCTTGTCAAGTCTCCAGCTCATGACATTAGCAACTCTTTGCCCCACCAGGGCCACTCCAACCAAAGTTCTTCATCCCAACTCTCAGCCAACTGTGTGCCACCCCACTCCAAGGACACAGGAGAACTCCAGGGCTCTGTAAATTTCACTTATGACTCATTGCTGTGGTGCGTGTGTGCAAACCCTCTTCTTACAGGCAATACTACGCTACGCCCCAAGGTTGCAAGACAGTCTACAAGGGGATTTCCTCTCAGATCCTAATGGGAAGTTTGGCAGAAGCTCTCCTGCCCTCTTGTTTTCCTCGGTGTATTTCAAGTGCTTTTCATCACCTCTTGAACTTCCATCCAGAGAGGAAAGGCTGGGACAGTTTGCATCTCACTCTTTCTTCTTGCTCTCTCCACTTTTCTCTTCTCACAATACTTGTACTAGAAAAGAAATGCATACCTCTCCTTCTTTCTGTAATGGCAATTACACCTAAACATCTAGGCTCAAAATAATAGATTATTTCTTAAACACATATACATTCCAGAGTAGTCTTTTGAGGGAGGTAAGGTAGTGTTTCAGTTTTCTACCAGCATATAATAAATTACCCCAAACTTAGCAGCTCAAAATTATACTTATTTTTATTGCATTTCGGAATTTTGTGAATTTAATATTCAGAAAAGGCTCTACTACACAGTTCTTCTCTGTTCTACATGAACTCATCTGGAGAAGCTCAACTGGTCCTGGAGGATGTCCTTCCAGGACAGCTTACCCATATGGTGGGCGAATTGATACTGCCTTCGAGGAGCCTCTTAACAGGGCTCCTAAGACTTCCTAATAGCAGAGTGCCTCGGTTCCAAGAAGCCTAGTTTGGAGTTTTAATAAGGCAGCGTTACAACGGTACAATGTCACAATGGTACTTTATTTATTGAACAACGAGGTCAATGAGATCAGTCTAAATTTAAAGTGAGGGGAGGAGTAGACTCCATCTTCTGATGGGGAATGGTAAGAAAGGAACTGATGGCAGCCATCTTGGAAAATAAGCTGCCATATTTTTAATTTAGCTCCATGTAGTCATTCAGGGACTCAACCTGTAACTTCTAAGGTCATCCCAGGGGTTTCCTTCATCCAAGACATGTGGAAAAAGGAGGGAACATATGTGGCATATTTTGAACATGGCCTGAGAGTGGCACATAGCACTTCAACTTACATTCCATTGACTAGAACTCAGCTACAGGGTCACACCCAACCTCAAGGAAGGCTGAGAATAGAGCTTCTCTGTGGATCCAGAAAAAAGAAGAGAACAGGGTTCTTGGTGAGCAGAGGTCACCACACACTCTGTAGTCAGGTCAGCCAGGCTAGCTGTTTTTATGATATGCAGGAGCTAAGAAAGTTTAGAAGTTTATCTTTCTTGCCAGTGACTGACTTTCAAATCTATTTTCCTCACAGTGAGTTTTCTTTGGAAAAAAAAAAAATCTATTGACAGTCAGAGATGAGCAATGAATGACCTTATTGTATTGTGGCTGTTTGTCACCACGCTGAGTGGGAAGCTCCAGAGTCACAAGATTGACAAGGAGTGAAAATGCATCTGAAAAGACAGAACCTTTTCCTATCTTCATCATGTATGCTTACATAATAAAATCATATGCATGATTATCAGAGGACTGCATACACCAAAATTTGGTTGGTTTGAAATATTTATTTTGAAAATTGGTTTGCTCTTGAATAGCAATCGTAGATCCATCTCCAAAGTCCTCAGACACCCTAAAAGCCAGAGAAATAATTATATTCACCTTTGTGTCCCTGCCTCCCTCTAAAGAGCAAGTATTTGTTAAGCATCTACTATTGTGTAAGCACGTTTTTAGAAACTGCGTATCCATCAGGAATGACCAAATCCCTTTGTTCATGGGGGCTACATTCTGTTGTGGGACTCACATTCTAGTGGGTATATGCTCCAATATCTAATCAACTATTCAAAGTTTACAAATACTTGCAGAATGTGAAGGAATTGAATTATTATAAACTCTAAAGTACGAGGTAATTTTAGGCTCTTGAAGCTTTTAGAAAAAAGCATGTTGAATCTGATAAAATTTACTTAAAAAGTAAAAAATTTGAGCGTTACTACCTATGCACTTATTACTTATGCACAAAGTATTAATATGATTAATAGCTATCAGAAATGTAAAAATATCCCAAGATCGGGCCTTTTTCTCACTTCTTCCATCTAATTGCTACTCAATAACAAATTATTCTTATTAATAAAAGATAAAGTATACTACTGAAATGAATACAAACATATCATAGGAAAATACTTTTAAAACATTTCTTAACCTAGAAGAGGTAAAATAGGACCTTCAAAATTATGCTGGTAATTTACAAAATTTCTAATTAATGTCATAATAACTTTATAATTATTCCTGTGGTTGTAACTGGTTTTGTGATCAAGTGATTGTTTCAATAAACATGTGAATCTCAGCCAGATTTGGTGAACAACAATAATGAAATCAGCACATAACTCTCAAAAGACTACTTTTTAACACTCTTCCATACATTCCTATGCATCCTTTCATTTTTTTTTAAATGCCAATTAATGATTTGTATGGAAAGTGAGGCCATTCTACATAAACTTAAACTCAGATAATATTGTGAGGTTTGCAGATTAAACTATGGAAAGTTAACATTGGGAACACTCAGTATTATTTCATCACTTAATTGCCATGTCACCTTGCTCTTTAACTGTCTGCTACTTAATCATTTACCACCTGTTAGATGGGAAAACTTCCTCCATGGTTTTATAAAGATTAGATAATAACTATAAAGTAATTTCTGGAAAAAAGTTCTCGGCAGAGGTGTAATAGGGATAGACAATAGTTCATTATTAACCAACAAGATGGAATCCAACTATCCAAGTCATGGGAGGCGGTAATGGCTAAGAAATCCAGCGCATTTGATAGCTCTTAGTAAATGTCACTTGGTAAAGATTAGGATAAACAAAAAGAATGGATGGACAACACTGGCCCTGAGCCTTTTATGGCCCATAGATGTCTCCTAATTAAATCTGATCCATAAGTCCTGTGGCAGTCGTAAAGTAAGAAAAACATTGAAAATGTACTTTCAAGACAAGCATTTAAATTTCTTTGGGAAACAGATTAATTAAATGCCCTTGTAGGAAAATGGAACGTTTAGGAAAGAGTTAGTCCTCCTACTCCTAGCCGGTATTTCCAAGACCAATCAAGAGCCAGGGAAGAAGGTGTGGAGAATAATACACGGAAGGAATACTGTACTTCAGCGCTGGAAAATTTCCTCTGGAGTAGTTAAGTAGCCAGTGTGATTTTTTAGTAGCAGTCCTTTGAAGGCTGAGTAGCTCCGTTGAAGGAGATGAGATCATTGAATCAGAAACAAACTGGGGACATCTGACCTGAAAGTGAACTTAGATTAGGGAGTGAGACTATAGATTAGATCACCTTTCCGAGAGCCAACCAGGAAGTCTTCATCGGAAAAATGAAGATATAAGATGCTAATAGCGCCAGTATATTAATTGGCCTTTATTTTTATTCCAAGAGAATCCCAAGGAAAACATGGTAATATCCCAAGAAGTCAGAATCCTGGGTAGGTTGGTGGACACAGGTGTGTGTTGTAGGCGTGTTTTGCAAAAGTTCCATGTGACTTTGTTTTTACTTAAAGATACTGGCTCACATCCCTATTAAAGGAATCCCATTTTTATTTCTTTTGTAAAGAAACTTTTGGCAAGAAGAGAATTATCAACCAAATGACTCTTCAAGGTGTAATATTTGCTTAAGATGTGATATACACTAATGAACAGTAAGAAGCCTTCTACATAGGCAAATTTAGTCAATAAATATTTATATGGGCACCTAATATTTGTAAGGATATTGTGTTTGGTTTGTAAAGTATAAAAGAACAAAGAAGACATTTCCTCTCATTAGCTCACACTTTACATAGATAAGAGTCTCTTGATAATTAATTCTGTGAGATGTGGCATAAATATTATGAGTTTATATATATATATATATATGTACTGTAGAATCAAGAAAAGAATGAGCAATATAGAATTGAGAAATATGTCATACAGTAGATTAGATTTTAAGCAAATCTTAAGGAACAAATAGGATTTCTAACAAGTAGAAGGAAGGAAGCGTATTCAAGACAAAACAAAACAGTCAAGGCCAGTGATCTCAAAGTTCATTGTTTATTTTAAACTCAAGGACTGTTGCAGTGTGGTCAGATTATAAAACTATGTGGTGAAGTGTGAAGTCAGGGGTGTGTCTACCATGATGTAGAGTTGTTACTTTCCTTTATTACATACACATGGAGGATCATTAAGGGTTTTTGAGCATAGAGATGGCATCATTGGATTTGTGTTTAAAAGAGTTAAATGGCAGTGTGGTGAATGAATTGCAAAGTAGAGAGTCTGTGATTAGAATAAATTAAATACTTATTAGGTTAATTGGATAATATACAAGAAAACATTTGATAAATTTATAAAGAACCAAACTAACTGGAAATTTCTATTATTCATGGTCCCAAAAAGAAATGATGAGTACCTAAACTATGGAAGTGTCAAAGGCATTAGGCAATAGCAAATGTTTGAGAGACATTTGAGAGGTAACAATAATAGTAATAAAACTGGACGTTTATTAAGTGAGTGCTATGTTTCAGGCACCGTTTTAAGTGTGTTCCATGCATTATTTCATGTAATCCTTACTATTCTTTAAGAAGAAGAAACCATTTGAAAGATCTAAAACCTGAGTGGAGAGATTGTAAAACTTGGTCACATCTCATGCCTGGTAAGTGGTGAAGTTAGGAAGTGAATTCAGGCAGCCTGACTCTAGACATGCTCTTGGGTCCAACTACACAAGGAGATGAATTTTATTAGTGGCTAGGGGATAGAAGGAGTGAAAATGTTCTACAGCGGCTGTCTAAAAGTATCTTTTGCAAACACTAGTTTTTCAGAATGTTAATTGATGTGATGCAAGAAGGAATGAACATCAAATAAAATATTGGGATAAACAAAATAAACATGCTTTCTACTGCAGGAGATCAAGGAGCTTTTAGAAGTTTGATTTTCATTGAAAATCTCCAAACAAGTGTTATGTGTAAAATTTCCCAGACTTATTTGACCATACATCTCTTTTATAATTTAACTTTTACGGGGAGAGTGTTCCTGGAATACAATCCAGGAATTGTTGATGTGGAGATCCTGCTTTGGGTACAAGATACAGGAGCAACAGTGCTGTGGATAAAATGGTAAATTTGGTTTGGATATCTTGAGTGTCAAGTGCCTCATGGGAAGATTCATAATAGAATATTGTTGATTTGGATCTTAAGAAAGTGCCAGAATTGGAGAGGTAGATGTGTAAGTCCCTCATAGATGGGTGACAATGAAGACTTGAGCTTAGTGGCAAGCTCACTGAGGGGAAGGAGAGAAAGGGAAGACCAAGGAATTTATTTTGGGTGTTGTCTACTTCCAATGTCAGTTTGTGCGGGGCTCAGCTAAAGTTTAATTGATATTTAAAACTGACAATATTTTGTTCAGTTATAAGTTTCAGCATAGCCACATGTATAATCTAAGCCACTGATTGTTTTTAATAACTATATTTCTCCAGTATAGCTGATCAAGTAGGAACACAAATTTCTTAATTTGTTAAAATATTAGGCCAGGCGCAGTGGCTCACACCTGTCATCCCAGCACGTTGGGAGGCCGAGGCAGGCGGATCACCTGAGGTCTGGAGTTCGAGACTAGCCTGGCCAACACGGCAAAAACCCATCTCTACTAAAAATACAAAACTTAGACAGGTGTGGTGGTGGGCGCCTGTAATCCCAGCTACTCAGGAGGCTGAGGCAAAAGACTCCTTGAACCCGGGAGGCAGAGGTTGCCATGAGCCAAGATGGCGCCACTATACTCCAGCCTAGGCAACTGAGTGAGACTCTGTCTTAAAAAAAAAAAATAGCCTGGTTGTTGATCTCTTTTCTCTTGGGAGAGATGAACACAGCCATAGCTCAACTTTAAGTGCAATGATGTGGACCCCTGGTTAACATTCCAAATGTAACTTTTCCCCATGATGACCTTATATAAATTTAAGGGAAGATTGTTTCCTAAATGTGAAAATATCCCTAAATTTCAAACAAGAGATCTCCTATTAATTTAATCCATGGCAACAGAGATTTTCTCAGACCAAACAGTTCCAGGAGGATCTATTTTAGCTTCAACATCTGTGAGCCATTCTAAAGGCTTTCAATAAAAAATAAAATCATATAATATCCGACTAGAAACAACAAAAGCCAAATTGGATTGCTCTCTGGAAAAGGGATTTCAAATTATGTCTTAAACCTACAGACTTTTAGGGGGAAAGGTAAAAGAAATTATATTTAATTTACTTAGAAACAAATGGTTTCAGGCAAATGCACGATTCAATCCTAGATTTTGTTGAGGACATATTTTCAAAGTCAAGGCCAATGCTAACCTAAAAAGAGATAGAATTAAGGAGAAGAAGTTTAGCTATTTTTTCCCCACATTCTCTTAACCCTTCCCCAGTTCATTTGAGATACTTTTGCTAGATGAACATACCTAAAGGACAGGTTTTGGTCCTGTAGTTTCTCTGCTTGCAAAATCTTAATGGTTCTTCACCATGTAGATATTGAAGTCTAAACCCCTCAGACTAACATCAGGCTCCTGCAGGCCCAGGCTTTAGTGTGGCTTTTCAGTCTGATCTATTGCTCTGCTTCTTGCCTGGAAGATTCCAACCGGCTGACGGCTTGTTTACCATACACAAATTCTACATTCCTCATTCTGCTTCTTTGCTTATATTTTTTCTTTTTTTTTAGATTACTTTTCTTTCTTCACCAACTCCAGCTAGAGGTAAATCACTTCTTCTCTTATCTCCTCATGGTGTGGCAGAAAGATTCATGCAGGCTTGAGGATCAGCCAGTTTCATATTCCATCTCTGTGTCTTATTAGCTAACTGGCCTTTGGCAATTCTCTTAACCTGGCTGAGCCTCAATTTTCTTATCTGTAAAATGGAGATAAACTGTCATCTGTAAGATTTCTCAGCGTTCTACTTGGCACACAGTTCTTAATATACATTATTCTCATTTTCAATAGAGCTTAATCCCATTTTTGCTTTCCAAGTCGGTATAGATCATCTCTACTAAAAGACTGTGGAATTGGAGAAAAATTACCTGCCTAATTTGGCTGTTAAAAGCATTTTTAAAATAATTTACACAAAGCATATAGTTTAGTTCCTGACACAGAGTAATCATAATCAATGGCAGCTCTATTTTTGCTATCATTTTTTAAGAGTATAAACTTTGCTAAGCAATGGTTTGCGTACAATTCATCTTCGAATTTCTGCCAATGTTTAGTTGACACTTAACTATTATTCATGGTATGTATACTTCCCTATTTTGGGGATCAAGTTTGTAAAGTGAGAAATAATGATTTGGGAAATCCCAAAGATAAGTCCATGAGGTAGGTTTTATTTCTAAAATAATCCAGATGAATAAGCATTTGATTAAATTTGGTGCCCAATTCAACACTCAAAAGCATAAAGAGCAGAGCTCCAGAAGAAAACATCCTTAAAAATGTCTTTTTTAAGAAAATTGTGATAAAAAATACACACAACATAAAATTCGACTATTTCTAACTGTACAGTTCAGGAATGTTAAGTATATTCACATTGTCGTGAATATATAATCTACCCTTGAACAACACAGATCTGAACTGTGTGGGTCCACTATACACAAGATTTTTTCAATAAAGGTCACACCAAGTGTGATTGCCTCTCCTGTCTCTCCTTTCACCTCCCTCACCTCTTCTGCCTCTACCATTCTCAAGACAACAAGACCAACCTTTCTTCCCTCTCCTCCTACTTCACCTGCTCAACATGAAGATGATGAGGATGACACCTTTAGGATGATCCACTTCCAATTAATGAATAGCAAATATTCTCCTTCTTATGATTTTCTTAGAAAGTTCCCTTTCTTATGATTTTCTTAATAGAAAGTTCTCTTTCTTATGACTTTCTTTTTTTTTTTTTTTTGAAAGAAAAAGAGAGGAAAGAAAGTGAGAGTGAAAGAAAGAAAAAAAAGAACGTACGAGAGAGAGAAAGAGGAAGAGAAAAAGGGAGAGAGTCTTATGACTTTCTTAATAGTTTCTGTCTCTACTTTGTATTGTAAGAATACAGTATGTAGTACATATAACATGCAAAATATGCGTTAACCGGCTGTTTATGTTATCGGTAAGGCTTCCAGTCAACAGTAGGCTATTAGTAGTCAAGTTTTTGGACGGTAGTTAAGAAGTTTTTGGAGAGTCATACGTGGCTTTTCAACTGCATGGAGTGGGGAGGGGAAGTTGGCATCCCTAACCTCCATGTTGTTCAAGGGTCAACTGTAGTTGTGTAGTTCTCCAGATCTTACAAGTCTGAACTCCACACTCATTAAACTACTCCCTTTTTCTTCCTCCCTGCAATCACCACCATTCTATTTCCTGTTTCTAAGAAGAAAACATTTTTAAAAGGGGGGAAAAAACAACAAAGAGGAGAATTCTGAGTACCCTACCCATTAATTATCACTGGAGGTGAAAAAACAAAGAAAAATAAGAAAACAGAGAGATGTCCCTAGCACAGGGAGCCTATCACATGCTGAGTTAATAAGACTAAAACTTGGAGCAAAGTTCCTTGGCTGGGAAGCCAGAGATGAATATCAAGTCCTGTCTAGGAAGCAAGAGGTGGATTAATGCAGAAAGGCCAGAATCGGTTTCTGGATATTAGAACCGAGTGAGACCAAGAGCTGAATTAGGGGTGAGACCACAACCACAGTCTGAGGGCTATCATGAGATTTCAATAAGAAGACAGGGAGGAAATGGAGAGAACAGACGAAGAAGGAAAGGGCAATAAACCTAATTCCTGTGGGTGGGTCTGACTGTCTTGGGCATTTTTTAAAGGATCAAACATGGGCCTTTTGGGCAACATTGGGAGGCGCCTTTTGGTACATGCTCCAGGTTGCTGGGATGGGCACCAAATGAGGGAAGACCTCTTCCAACCTCTCCACTTGACCAATTGGTGCTTATAAGAACTGAGGCTCACAAATATTTTCACCTGATTTCATGAGTATAAACATATTTTTTTGGCAAAGTCGAGGGAGAGAGTTCGAAAAAATAGGATTTGTCTGGGTCCTGCCCACTTTCAGATGGGCCTGCTGGGAAAGAAGATGCTTAAGGAAAACAAGGGAAAAAAAAACTTCTAAACTAAAAATCATGAGTCCTAGATTTTTTTCCAACTCCACCCAGTCTTTTTATATATGACCTTTGGCTGGTCCAATCTACTGGCCTTTGGCTCCCCTTAGGATCAATTTCCTTAACATTTTCAAGAACTTTGTATAGCAAGTTGATTCACTGAATAAAAGCAGATATTTTCTTACCCTTGTATGGTGACGATTTTGGTATTTTGATTCTCAAAATTGTTCCACAGTCATATTAAAAGTTAACACTCAAGGGTACACATATATGAAAACAGGGTTAACCCAAAGAACAAAACAAAATGAACTTTAATAAGTGACTTAGCTGCTATAACTAAATCAATTTCTTGATCATGAAATACTTAAAGACAAACTTCCTATTTTGTCCACACCCATCTTCCTTAGACTACCATGGTAGTCTGCATGCGCTAAGAGGAGAGTAGCTGCCTGGAGTAGACGGCAGGCTCAGAAGACAGATGGAAGTGCCCACATTCCTTCTGCCATGTTAGAAATACAATGATGAAGGGACACACGTAGTCCTTTGGGTCTTGGACCTTACAGTTTAATGCAGATAAGGGAGTTTATATTCTAATATAAAATAAAAAATAATCTAGAGGCTGGGCATGGTGGCTTATGCCTGTAATCCCAGCACTTTGGGAGCCCAAGGCGGGCAGATCATGAGGTCAAGAGATCGAGACCATCCTGGCCAACATGGTTAAACTCCGTCTCTACTTAAAAAATACAAAAATTATCTGGGCATGGTAGCGCGTGTCTATAGTTCCAGCTACTCGGAAGGCTGAGGCAGGAGAAACACTTGAACCTGGGAGGCAGAGGTTGCAGTGAGCCAAGATCACGCCACTGCACTCCAGCCTGGTGCCTGGCGACAGAGGGAGACTCTGTCTCAAATAATAGTAATAATAATAATAATCCAGAAAATAATTAAAATGGTGATACCTCATGAGAAGTTCTAGGAAAGTACTAAAACAGAAACAGTGATAAACAATAAGAAGAGAGATCTTCAGAGAAGAAATGCCCTGGAATGCAATATCAGCTTTTTTAGACGTAAGCAAGCATGTGAGCATGACTTACTATATTTTAATGCCCAGCTTCTAATTTTGTCCATAGCAGCAGCATGATGCTTGTACTGTAGTCTCTGGATGAGGGATGGGTGTTGTCTTCACTCACCTTCCCACTGCTCTGCCTTGAATCTCTCTTTCCTCCCTCCTCACCCGAAGTCCTCACTTTCTTGTCCCCCGTGCCTTAGTTTTCTATTGCTACTATAACAATTTACTGGCTTAAAACAACACGAATATATTACTTCACAGTTCCAGAATTCCAATGCAGATCTTACTGGGGTAGAATCAAGGTGTTGGCATAGCTGCAGCCTTTCTGGAGGCCTTAGGAGAGAATCTGTTTCTTTACCTTTCCAGCTTTTAGAGGCCGCACCTGTTCCTTGGCTCATGCCTCCCTTCCTCCATGTTCAATGCCAGTAACCTAGCATCTCCTTGACCCCTCTTCCATAGTCGAACCTCTTCCTTTGATCACAGCTGAGAAAAGTTGTTCAGTTTTCAAGACTCAAGTGACTAGATGGAGCCCTCCTGCATAATCCAGGATAATCTAATCACTCCAAGATCTTTAACTTAATCACATCTGCAAAATCACTCTTCCATGTAAGGTGACATATTAACAGTTTTCAAGCATATGGATGTGGATATCTTTGAGGGCCATTATTCTGCCTTCCACACTGAGATAATTAGAGCTTTCAGGGTTCTCATGGGAGAATGAAAGCCATCTCTGGAAAAACTTTCATTTCCTCAACTATTGGCAAGAATTATGGAGAAACTAGAGAAATAAACACATTCACAATAAGATTGTAATGGCTACCACAGTCTATAGTTTCTGGTGGCATTTCATTACAAATATTAAAAAAAACTTTAATGGGTCGTATTTCTGGCTGTATTACAGGTAGACATGTATTTCTTGATTTCAACTGGACTGTTCTCTTTTGACTCTTTTAGAGTCATCTCATAATGGGGACAGAGGAGGGAAAAATTAAAACTTGTAGACTTTCCTCTGCTGTAAGGAGAGGCGGGAACAACTTCACTTTCTCTCCCCTGTACATTTTGTTTAGAGATGAGGTCCAAGCAACCTTAGTAAAGGCCTGGCTTTAGCATCTAAATGAATAGAGCAAATTCACTTGTGAGAGAAGTTCAAAATAGGGAAAGTGTATATGAAATGGAAATACCTCTTTTAACTCTGCCTTGTTGTAGGTTCATCAACTTTGTAGACTCTGATTTTTTCATAATTCATCCTGCAGAAGCAGGAATATCTGGCTCTCTGTCAAGGAACTCAGAGCAACTTCCTGTTACATTTCATATCTTTCTCAATTCCAGTTTCCTTATCACCTTTTCCCCCACATCAGGAACAATCTATAGCCCATTTCAGCACCTAACAGAGTACTTGGCTCATGATATGTGCACGATAGATATTAAATCAATAAATGGATAATTTATTATCTGGGAAACTGAGCTGTAATGACTGTGTGGCAGCACCTACCGTTTATTGGATTCCTACTTATTGTACTAAAGCAGCTTTCCCATATTTTCTAGGTCTTCACATATTTTATCTCTTTTTTGTTTGTTTGTTTTTTCAGACAGAGTCTCGCTCTGATACCCAGGCTGGAATGTAGTGGCACAATCCTGGCTCACTGCAACGTCCGCCTCCTAGGTTCAAGTGATTCTCCTGCCTCAGCCTCCTGAGTAGCTGGGATTATAGGTGTGCACCACCATGCCCAGCTAATTTTTGTATTTTTAGGAGAGATGGGGTTTCACCATGTTGGTCAGGCTGGTCTTGAACTCCTGACCTCGTGATCCACCCTCCTTGGCCTCCCAAAGTGCTAAGATTACAGGTGTGAACCACCACGCCTGGTCATATCTTATCTCTTTAGTCTTCTCACCAGTTCTATGAGGTTGGTATTATTGTCTCTATTTTAAGATCAAGGACTTCAAGAAACTTCCCTAGGCTATCACAGCTAGTAAGACAGCCAAGACTTAAACTGGGATCTGACACCTAAGTCCATTGTTCTTTCTGACTCTGTGCTGCTCTTTTCCTCCTTCCCATCCTGGTCCAGTGAGAAACTCAGTTTAGCATTTGCTAACAAATCTCCAATCTCAGCTTGAGAGTGACAGGGTGGGGAGGAGACAGCTAAGGGTCAGAAATGGTCCTGAGCATCATTATGAGGGAGGAATACTTTTAATTGTGCTGTAATGATTATGTGTGGTACTCAATACGGGTCAGATGAATACTTATGGCTGTTTTGATTGCCCTCTTTATAGAGTTATCATTTTTGCATATATATATATATGATGGCTCAAAAGTTATAAAAACTGTAGCCAAGAATTAAGGAAATTGCCAAACTTTATAACTAAATCCTGCCTGGGTTGGTTTTTTAGAGACCCTATATCATCACCTACTGAGGCTTCCTCAAACCTACTATCTATAATTCAGAATTTAAAAAGATTTCTAAACTGTAAGAGGAAAAGATGACCAAGAGGATTTTGATTTCTGGGGTGCCTATTTTAAAATTCTTTTTGACATACCAATTTAAAAAATAATTTTTGTGTTTCTGCTTTGCTGGTGCTCCCAGCATGGGTTATCAGTGTCCACCGGGTAATCTAGCACTGGGCTTTGCTATTGAGTTGCTATGTCTTTGGGTTCCTAGATGAAAACTGAGACGAAGCTGGGTGGCCAAGTGAACTGTGAAACCCAAAGGCCTCTTGAGGTCACCTGCGGTTGCTTCAGTACTTTTTTTTTTCCTGCTCGTACCATTTGTTCAGATTCTTTCTTAGAAAAGTTAGGTTTGTGTTACATGTTGCAATAGATGATTTTTCTCTTACGTTTCAAACTCCCATATTTGTTTTAAACACAGGGGAAAACTGTTCCTTGTTAGGATCTATGCACATTTTTCTTCCTTGGGTTTTTCATCAGTAAATTTCTAAAGATTCCTTTCCCGTAGAGCTTTCAAGATGAACAGCCAGTTCATAAAAACTATCAAGTGGCTTGCAAATACCAAGAAATAATTCAGTCATGTTAATCTTTTACATGCAAATTTTGTTTTGGGTTTATAGGCGTGGAAATATGTAGTCATATGAAACCCTTTGGTTATGTATTTAGGGATCCCAGGAGGATACATTGGATGAAAACCAATATTTGCTCTAACAAGCAGTTACTGAAATTCACTTAGGTGCGAGGAACTGTGGTAGTTACTAAGGACAGAAAGATGAAAATGATTCTCCAAATTGATTAGCCTGGACACTGTTTCCCTCTGAAATAAACAGATTAATCATTCTTTTAATTTCCTGAGACTCACAGAAGTAATTCTGATTTTCATAAGCACATATGAATATTCAGTTATATTGATAAAATAACTTAGATATAGAGCTCCAGTGAGAGTTTCTGGATTCATGGCTAAGCCAATATTTAACTATAAAATAATAAAAAACACAGCAGTAAAAACTGAATTGGGCTAATTCATGATAAATAATCTCTGGGGTATTATCTGAAATGTTATCTGCCTACACAAAAGAAGAGAATAGAGAAATACATTTGCGAAGAGAACAGGAGGCTTGGAGTAAATGGAGCACAAGCCCTTCATCTGGATGATGTTTCTGTTCTCTTAATATGCATCTGCCGCACTGGGAATGTTGCTATTTCTACTTTGTTAAAGTGATGACCTACATGTTGCCATGAGGTGATCAGTAGAAAAGTTTAAGAAGAATGAATGTTAGAAGGCTACGTAATAGGGTCAGAGAGAGAGATAACCTAGGGAAATTGGTGGAGGCACAGGAATATACCCAGAAACGGGGGAAAATGGGATGGGAAAAGAAGTAGAGAAAAAGAATACATAAGGATAAGAAGGAGAGAGAAGTGGGGAAAAAAGAGAATAATGAAACAGAGTGAAAATGACAGGCAAGATACTATATACATGAGAATAAGGGGAAAAGGGAAGTTAATGGAGGAAAAAGGGGACCAAAAAATATTTATAAGTGGCAGACAGGCTTCAATGAGACAGACTAAAATGCTCACAACACTCTCTCTAGTGTTGGATTCTAAGATCCAAAGTCTGTGGTTGCCACAGCGAATTGACAGTGCCAGTTATGGTCTTACTTAACAGGGAGATGAGTTCCAATTCTGTGCAGGGGTACTGCTTCTCAGCTGCATATGTGCCACGCAGAAAAGCTCGATTCCAGCAGTCTAGGAAACCTATCGATGCCCTGTTGTCATCTTAGCCTTGAGCTGTGGCTTCGTTTGTGCAGCTTCAGGAAGAGGACAGGGTTCTCTAAACATGGAGCTCAGGCTAAGACGGACTGTGGTTGACTAGAACCTCTTCTGCTCCTTATCAGGTAGAAATCCAGCCTCACATAGAGGAGTGAATAATCTTTAGTGACTTTGGTAAATAATCTTTATTCACTTTATTCACCTTAGTGAATAAGCTTTAGTGACTATGCAACATAGCAAAATAAAATGTGTTTCTGCCTCACTGAGAGCAGAGACAGAGTGAGCACTCAACATATCAGAGTAGGAGAATGAGTGAATGAAAGCAAAGAATGCTTTATAATGCCATTTGAACACCACCACTCTTCCCTGCCTCACAAACATCCCCCAATAAAAACTTCCTAAAAATATTGCATATTATCTTCAGGCTATATTGGTCAGTGTTTGTGAGATGATGTTACCAGCAGCATCAGTTAGTGAGAAAGAAAAAAAAAAGGTCCTCAATTTTTTGGTAACTAAAAACAAATACAGCTTAACTTGGCTATTATTTGTACTATTTTAAATATAAAATAGAACAATGTAAGTGTTTGGTGCACTGGTTGTAATGTAATGAATCATATCACAGGTTGCGCTTTGCATATGTTGTGCCTGCATTATAAGAGATTTTTGTTATTGATTCTTCTTACTTCTGGACACAATAATGTCTCTCCATGTAGTCAGTAAGAGCATCCTTAATATCTCTCAATATTTTAATATTTTTTTCTAAAAAGGTCTCATGCCCTGTTATTATTCTCAAGTATCTTATATTTTTGCTGCAGTTAATATTGAACTTTTAAAATTATATTTTCTGTTTTTGGATAGTGTATAGGCAAATTTGAATAATTACCATTTATCACACGACCTCTTTGTGAGCCCTTACTTGTTCTAGTTTTCTGCAGACTCTCTTGCATTCTCTGCGTTTATAATCATATCATCAATAATAATGGCAGATTTTTCTCTTTATTTTTACATTTTATTTTATTTTATTTTGGTCTTGTACTGAGTGAGACTCCAGTTTTAGTCAAGATAGTGGCATCTTTTTCTTCCCTTGTATTTTCATATTTTAAGGGATTGCTTTAAATTTCTCTTGTAATGTGTAGTTTGTTATAGGTTTTTTGAAAGACACTCATTATGATGACAAGGAAATCACTCTTATTCCTAGTTTGCTAAGAGTGTTTATCAAATCAGAAGTTGCTAAATTTTACTCATTTTTTCTGAACCCATTAGACTAATCATATGATTTTTCTTCTTTTAATCTGTAATGTGGTAAATGTATTTACATAAATGCATTGTTAGGTTTTGCTTACTCTGTCTAAAAGAAAGTTTACATTTATGAGGACAAAAAAGATGAATGTGTAATTTCCCTGTCTCATATTATACTTTTCTGATTTACGGATCAAGTTTTACATGAACCTATAACAAAGGATTAGGGATCTTTCTCTCTTTTAGTGTTCCCAGGGCAGCTGGAGATGATGGGAATGATCTGGTTCATGAATGTTTGGTAGAATTTGTGAAATAGTTTGAGCAGTGCTTGGGATTTGTTTGTATATAAATGTGTGTAAAGAGGTGACTATTCAGGTGTATTATATTTTTCAAGAGTTTTAGTAAGTTATTTTTTTCTAGAAAATTATACATTCCCTCAAGTATGCAGATTTATTAGCACAAAATTATTGATAGTATTTTCTTATTATTTTCTATTCAGGCTACATCTGCAGTATGCCCTCCGACTTTATTTCTAAAATTATTGTTTCTTTCCCTTGAGAAATCTTACCAAAGATTTGTCTATTTTATTAGCTTCTCAAAGAATAAGCTATTGATTTGGTGTTTCTCTCTAAGGCATTAAATATTTTCTCTGTAATTTTAGGTTTTCTGTCTCTTCTTTTCTTTCGGCTGTATTTTCTCTAATTTCTTGTGTCGTCCATTTAACTCATTAATTTCTATTCTAAAATAACATTTAAAATAACTTACACTACTGTTTTGCTACCCACAGATCTTGATTTGTGGTATCATATTTTGATATCATATTTTTTATATCATATACTTGATATATTTTCAAATATTTGTTTTTTCTAATTTAAAATTATATATATGTGTGCGTGTGTGTGTGTGTGTGTGTGTGTTTTATGTGTCAATTTCTAAATATATGGTTTTTTCCCAGATATATTTCCATTATCAACTTATTATTTGTGTTTTAATCAGAAAACATAATCACCCAGATTATGTCATAATTTCCAATTGGGTTGAGGCTGACATGCTGACTATGGTTTCTGTCTGGTTATAGTTTAAACATTATACATCTGTTATGTATCTAAATGAAAGAGAAGAATCCTACATTCTTCTAGGGAAGTGTTAAGGATCTAGAATGTGGAAGTGACATGATAAGGCACTCCATGTAAATTCACTCTCCTTCCCCTCTCATTCTGGTCCTGACTCCTTGTTCATCAGAGTCAGCCATTAGCTGGTTACACTTTTTAAAACATTCATCGTTGTACACTAATTTCAGAGTAGTAAATGCTCTAGAATATTTCTTACTCCAAAGGAAAGATGCTTTTCCTGTTTAGGCAAGCTGAAGACTTTCTCCCAGGCTGTACTTTATACTGTCAGCATTAGTGAAATGGTGTTACCTGTAGCATCAGTTGGTAAGAAGAAAAACAGTCCCTTTAATTTTTCAGTAACTACTTTAAAATGGTCATAACTTGATTTGTAGGCAATGAAGGGCTAAAGGCTCTAAAGAAGAATCACTTAGTTTTGAAAAATACAAATGCCTATTTTTATTTCCCCTCTCTATGAAGGAAATATTCTGTAGTCACCAATTTGGGTAGGAATTTTAAATTAAATTGTCAAAGGTTTTGTTTGCTGTTTTGTTTTAGTGCTGGGAGTCATTTTAGTCCTCAGCCAAGACTTTTGTTTAATAAGTGAGGAAACTGAGTCCCAAAAATGTTTAGGAATTTGCCCTTGATCATACTGCTTGTTCCTGGAAAAGCTGAAAGTGGAATTCGGTGTTTTGCCCGCCTCACCACACTGACTTATTTGAATGCTCTGCTCTTTATAAAGCTTCTAACTAAAGATAGGAAGACTTTTTTCCCCCACAGCTCAAAATTTAGCTTGTCAATATCCTGATGAGCTACGAACTTGGCAGTTGTAAATCCTGCGAAAGAGTAGGGGGTAGGAATTTTCCACATTTTTTAGATTACCAAAAGCTGAAATTAATGACATATGCTATTGCTAGAGATCCGCAGATTCTGGCAATGTGATGTTAAATCTTTCCAATTTTTGTAAGAACATGAATCAGGCTTCTTTACTCAATGGGAGCAAACATCAGATATGATGTGAGATCAACACATGAGCCCTCAACAGCTGGCAGAGATAAAATAGAAGGCTATCAAAGGAACATCCAATAATGACAAAATTCAGCACAATCAGAGTGTATGCTGATGGAGGCAAGCGAAATATTAAGGCTAAATCCATTTGAGACTATCTTTTTAGACATGAGAAAAGCCTGTGGGATCTTTTATTCAAGGTATTCATTCACTACTTTTACGTTGAACTATGATTGACCATAAACCACTGTGGTATGCAGAGGAACATGTCAGGCAGAAGCTGTTTCCATCAGGCCTTAGACATCTAAGAGCATCCAAGGGCTATTAAGCAATGAGAAGTCACTAATGAGTTTTAAGTAGAGAAGTAATTAGATTTGAATTTTAAAACAATCACTCCCGCTGAAGTGTGGATGATCAATTAGTGGTATGCAAGAATAGAGGCAGGAAAACCATTTGGGAAACTATTAAAATTCTCCAAAATAAAAAGGTGAATAAGGTCTGAACTGAGACATAGAAAGGACTGATCGAGAAGATAGGTTTGAGAAGTGTTACGGAGATAAAGGTTTGAACATGGAAGATGAAAGAGAGGGATGAGTAAGAAACACGAATTAAGCACGGGGTTACTTGGTGGTGGACTGCCATGTTATTAACCAAGCTAAGATAGGTGGTAGAAGCATGTCTGGGAGGAAAACTAAGGGTTTCTTTTCAGGCATGTTGAGTTTCACTTACTTTGGTCTGCAATGATGGAGAAAAAACTGACCTGGAGGTGTGCATTTGAGAGTGCTGCTGAGCTCACAAGTGGGTGAAATGGGGGAAGGAATGAGATTTCTCAGTGAGTGTGTGCTGAGGAAAGAGGACCAGGACAGAACCCGAGCAAACAATAGCACTGAAAGGGAAGGTAGGGAAATGAAGTCCACTACAGGAAACTGGAAAGTCAGAGAGGTATAGGGAGCAACAGAGAGTGGTATTCTAGAAACCAAATAATGAGTTTCAGAAATAGTGGTAAACACTGCAGAGAAGTCAAGCAAAACAGATTCTAAAGACTGAAGCCACATATTCTGAGCTAAGGAATCAGACAGAGTGTTAGTGTTTTTTGTCTTGTTTTATTTTTCTGAGACAGGATCTTGCTCTGTTGTCCAGGCTGCCATGCAGTTATGGCTCACTGCAGCCTTGAACTCCCTCAGCCTCCCAAGTAGCTGGGACCACAGGTACACGCAACCATGCCCTGCTATTATTTTTTTTAAGAGAGAAGAGGTCTCACTATGTTGCATGTGCTGGTCTCAAACTCCTGGTCTCAAGCTACCCTCCCACCTCAGGCTCCCAAAGTGCTGGAATTACAGGCATGAGCCACCGTGCCTACCCAGAAGTGTTCTTAAACAGAAAGGATAATTGGCATAAGAGCAGAAGTGGTGAGAGTAATAATTTGTGATGAACCAGAAAGGGCAAGAAAAAGATTACCAAGCATCACTGAGTTTATGTTGGAGCCCAAAATTTGTAGTGGCAAGAGGAAATTAAACACAATTAATATATAGGATGTGAAGATGGTAGATGGATGGATGGATGGATGGAGAGATTGAGAGAGTGGTAGAGTCTTTGTCCTGTTACCAAGTTCACCCTTGTAATGATTGAAACAACTTTTTTTTTTTCAGATAGAGTACTCTTTCCACATGGACTAGGGCTTAATAAATGCTAACAAATTACACAAACACATTCTGAACTATCCAATTACTATTTTTATTAGTTACCAAAATCACAACTATCCCATAGTGAATCGGTCATAATACAATGAAGAGTTCTATTGACTGGACTGAGAAACATGTTGATCCCATCAGCAACTCAGTGACAAAACATTGCCCATGGGTTACTTTTCAGATGACGAAAGCATCCAATTACTGTTCATCTAAAGTGTGTTTCATAGAGTGGTCTTTCCCTGACTTTCGGATAGGGAAATCTTGGAATTGTGCTCTATCCAGAGCTTCCAACCATTCTGTCTGGGCAGGAACCCATGTTGAGGATGAAAGTGGCATGAAGCAAGAAGGATGCCTTATGCTATAAGCACTACTGAGTCACACTCGGAGAAAGGCTGAGGTGCGGGGAGCACTCTGTCCTTCCATGGGAATCCTCTCAGTTTTAATCTCTATTTTCTTCTTTCTCCCTCTCTGATAAAACGGTTCCTTCATTTCCCCCTCATTCTTCTCTTTCAATTATATCCTTGCCTACCTGTGACATTTTGTGTTTGTGTCGCAAAAAGCTCTGGACTTGTAGGCTACATGATCTCATGGAATTGCTGAGATTCTTTCTCTTTTTGGTTGAGGACTTTTCTTCCCTGGATCTCATGGAAATTGACTTCATCGTGAGAAATGAACATCCTTTTGTTTCATGTGTAATTTGGAACTGTGAAGCCTCCCTTGTTACTGCTCTGCTCAGACAGGGCTGCCACACATAACCGTCGTGATTACTCATCCTTTCATTTACTGAGTTTCCACCACTTCAAACGCAGAAAAATGAACAGTCTATGTGCACAGAGAACTGCCATGAGGGATCTGTTTTGAGTTGGGAAAGTCGTCTCTTGATGCTCATTGCATCATAAGAATCTTTCTTATGAAGGGAAAACTATCAAATCATCAAAATATATTTACCACAAATTATTTAAAATCTTGGCTTGTATGTTGTTCTGACACATAGGTAGGTATGCATGAGATATTTGTGAGATGACTGCATAAATGATTTTGGATCATTATTATTAGAAATATTAAATACATATTAAAGTGATTTTATAGATCAGATAAGTTCTCCAAAAATATTTATCACATCTATTCATGCACTCTTAAAGAGAGCTGACTGCTCCATGGGATGCGTTTTGCCTTTAATTCACAGTAATTCCTTTCAGAAATGTGAAAGACATGAGTTCAGTGCCTTAAAATTTGTGCATAGTTTATGGACATTTCTTCTTCAGTCTTTTGCCCACATAGGGGTGTAGCCTGGAATTCCAGTTCATTACACTGAGTCCTCAGCTGTGGCTCCCCTCTTACCTCTAACTCGCAACCCCAAAGTCACATAAACTCATCATTTATCCCCAGGACACAACTTAGTGTGTGTTTGTTTATGAATTGATCTGTAATAAGCCCACAGGAGCTGAGCAGTATAAAATTTGAAATAAATAACACCCGGGGCCAAGAGTTGTCCACAAAATGAACTTCACCCTACTATTTTCATAAACCTCCAACCCCCACCTGCTGTCTTCAGATCTCGTTCAGCTTCAGGAGAGCCAGATGTTGTTCACTCCGTGTACTCAAAACCACCACTCTGAACCCCAGGAAAGTGAAAAGAGAACATGCTTTGCTGTCCACTGCCAAGGGCACTCCACCAGGATCCAGAAGCCTGGGAATTCTACCCTGGGGAAAGAAAGCAGGAGCTTCCCAGCCAGATTCACCTCCCACTACGGGAGGTTGTTTTTAATTGTTCTTTGAAGAGCCTTTCCAAGTTTTATAAAGCCTTGTCCACCCACTCAGGGCAGGCTTTGCTGTACTCTGGGAGTGATCATGACTTGACTTCCCAGCTCTCTGTCATGGGCACTGAAGCTCTGAACAGAGATCCTTTTTCCATTTTCTGCCGGTGACAGTACCCAAGTGACTCAGGATGCAGCAGTGGTGACAGCTGAGATCTTTTCCATGGCAAGCTTTTAGCTGCAATTCAGTTATTTGAAAAATATCCCTGGAAAATGTGTATAAATGACATTGTTTCCCTTCTGTATTATCAGTCGTAAGCATGCATAAGCAGCTTTTTAGTAAACATGTCCTTTTAAGCTGGTGAAATATCAAACCAAGTAGCCACTGTGACAGAAAGTGGGAAGTGACCCATGGCACTCTCTTCTCACCCTTATATTTAAATTCAATTATGGTTCAAAAGCTCGGACTTGTACCAGCATTGTGTTAAGCATTTAGCATGCATTGACACCTTTAATCCCTCAACAATCTTATGATATTGCTATGTATTCCAATTTTGCACATAGAGAAACTGAGGTTCACATAGGTACAAAATGGCAGGGCTGCTATTTAAAGCCGATCTATCCAAACCCAAGGCCTACAGTCTGTGTTCTATTCCTCCCAGAATTCCATAGTATTCCATGGTAAAACATAGCAGAGCCCCACAGGATCATTCATGAGTCCAATATTTGGATTAATGGACTATTTTGATTAACATCGAGGTTTGAAGCTTACGTACCTTGTCATTGAAGATAAAAATTGGCCCAGCTATACTAGAAAGTCTGCTTATTTATTATTTATTTTAACTTTCGTTTTGACATAATTTCAGACTTACAAAAAAGTTGTATAAACAGTACAGAGAGTTCCTGTACACCCTTCTCATAACTTTCTCAAGTTTTAACATCTTACATAACCATAGCACAATTACCAAAATCATGAAATTAACCCTGACAATAATATTAGTAACTAATTTATAGTTCTTCAAATTTTACCAGTTGTGCCACTAATGTTCTTTTTCAGGGCCGGGATCCAAATTCCCAAATTGCATCTCGTGGTTATGGTTCCTTAGTCTCCTACCATCAGTGGCTGCTCTTCATTCTTCCTTTGTCTCTTACTGCTTTGACACTTTTTAATAGTACTTGCTATGATTTGAATGTGTCCTGCAAAGCTCCTGTGTGGAAACTGAATCCGTGATGCAACCGTGTTGGCAGGTGGGGGACTAATAAGGGGTGATTAGGTCCCAAGGACTCTGCCCTCATGAATGGATTAGTGTTTTTATTCTGGGAGTGGATCAATCATAAAAGCAAATTTGGCCCCCACTTGCTCTCTCACTGAGGAGCTCTTTCCCTTTTGCCTTCTGTCACAGGATGATGTAGCAAGAAGGCCCTCACCAGGTGCTGTCCCTTCAGTCTTGGACTTCCCAGCCTCCAGAACCATGAGAAATAAATTTCTGTTCATTATAAATTACCCAGTCTCAAGTCTGTTACATCAGCACAAAATGGACCTAGACTGTACTTGCCAATTCTTTGATACAATGCCTCTCAATCTGATTTTGTCTAATGTTCTCTCATGATTCCAGTTATGTATTTATGTAAAGAATCCTACAGAAGTGATGTTGTAGTGCGTAAGATCAGGGGGTCCATGATGTGTTTCCTTATTGGTGATGTTAACTTTGATCACTTGGTCTGCCAGGTTCTTCACTGCAAAGTTACTTCTTTTCCTTTTGCAACTAGTATCTATTCTTTAAATTTAAACCCTCTTGTACTTATTCATAGTTACATAATTTACTATCTTTGGGCCTAGTGTCTTCAAGTATTAAATTTGGGTTAATAATCACAGCTCTGCATACTGATCAGTGTTACTGTGAGGCACAAATAACATATGTGAAGGTTCTTTGTAAACTGCAAAGTTATATAATGCACAAAGTTAACATATTGAATCACATATATAATGAGAAGCCACCGGTTGATAGAATACCCAGCATTTATATTATATGCTTTCAGACTTCCACTGAAATCACTTAAAAGGGATATTTTGGAATTGGCCTATAGTCAGCCATGCAAGAGAATTTTTGTGCTGTGATTTACTGTCACAGACCTCCCAGAAGAGACCAAATCTTCTTTATGGTTTTTAGAATTTGTTCCCTGGATCTCTCATTTAAATTAATAAACAGAAAGAAAATAAAAATCACAGTATGTATGGTGATTTGGGATTAACCTATACAATGTAACATTTAATTTCTCTGTCATTTTACAAATGCAATAGGCATGTATTGATTCATTAATGCAAGGGTACAAAGCAGTCATATTCTCTCATATTTCCAGTGAGCACTCACGTGACATGTAAGTGGGAAGTCTGGCATCTCACTTTTGAGACCTCCCCTGGAGAGCATTCCTCTCCCACATACATACAGACCCTTGTTACATTTGAATTGTTTAAGAATCTCACGGCTTATTCAATCCCCTAGGGAAATGAGTTTCATCCTTCACTACGCCTCTGTCTCTTGCACTCGCTGAAAATCATTGTTAAAAATAATTCTGCACCATGCCACAAAGGCATGTCCATCCTGCAAGGACACCCTCATACCTAAACGAAAGCGTGTCCCATGTTCAAATGCTCAGCTTTGTTCCAGAACCACAACAATATGCCAGGATAGCTGGATCCTAAGGCAAAGAATTTCAATCTCAGCCACATTTTTGTTTTCCAAAACAGCCTTCCTCTGTCACAGACCAAGGGCCACTGCCCCTACATAGCCCATTCTTTATCCTGTGTCTTTTTTTTTTTCTTTTCTTTTTGAAGCTATTGATATCTTTTGCCCACTTTGGTCTACCTGTGCCAGTCCACCTCAAGAGGGGAGCAAAAGTCCATGGTTTCAGACTTCGGTCAGAAAGTCCAGAGTTTATCAGATTCCACTCTAGTGACCAGCTATGCTGATTAAGAAGTATGGGGAGGAGCTAGCTTTGTCAGGTCACAAAAGATTCCCATTTTACTCTCGCCCTTGGTAAAGACTGCCCAGTAGTCACCCTATCCTTATTTGATGTAAAAAAAACTTCAATAGATTCTGGAAAATAATCTGTTACATGGTGATTTACCATGTTCATCAGTAAAACAGAAGGGAACAGTCTCTGGTACCGATGACACAAATACATAGAATTAAATGTTCAAGCATCAGGGATATATAAGAAGTATAAAATAAGGTTATATTTCCTTGTAAAGCTCCCACAATAATAGCTTGAGTCCTATCTACTGGTTTTCAATGAAGCAGGCAACTTCCAAGCATCTTTGAACTGTCTTCTGGGAGGAAATAATGGTGCTCTCACACATTTGTTCAGTCTTGTTCATGCATTTGCTCATCACACTGCACTTTGCTGCCTTTGTACCGAGAACCCCAGTCAGGTGTCGTCTGGACCAGGCGCAGCTATCCTCTCCTGATGACTACCAATGTCGCCAGCCCTGTGGCCGCTAAGAAGGGAGACTGCTCTTTCCCTCAAGCAAAGAAGAAACCAGGTGGTAACTTCTAATCAGGCTTTGTTGATAATTAATGGAAAACAGAAGGGACTATCCACATGCAGAATACGTTAGAAGCTACACTGGATGTGCTCTCAAGTCATACTGGAGAGTCCTCAGCTTCAAGATCAGGACATTCTTCAGAGTCCCTAAATTATACCTCTCTGTCTTTCTCCCAGCCTGGTGTTTGGAAGAGGACAGGTAACCGCTCTTCAACAGGTGTGCCCCTGAGCACATCTGCTTTATTTCATTTCCATGAGGCTTCAGAGAGAGGAAAAAAGACTCCCCACACTTTCCCCCAAACGTAACGGCCAGTAACCCACAATCGCATGTTTTTACTTGTAGTCCCAAGATTCACCTCTTTACAGAATGATGGGCAATGGATCACTCACTACTTTTAGGGAAAACCACAACTTCTACCTTCAGAGATGTAGTCTGGTCCTATGGCCTCACCCATATATGGCACGACAACTTTAATATATTTACCCAAATCTGCCTTATTTAGCCTTAAATAGACAGCAATCTTTCAATATAGGTTGCATACCACAACATTTTTTTTCTCCTCCAGGATAAGGTAAACATCAAATTCTCACTGAAATGGCTCCAACGTTCCAGGGGATGGGGAAGAGAATCTCAAACAAAAAAATCACTCTTTAAGGCCGCTTAAAAATAAGCACACTAGAAAAGTCTAATTCCACACAAAGAAAAGAAACATTGGCCCCTAGGTAGCAACTGCTAAAACATACCTCAATTTACATGAACAAACAGAGAATTTTACTTCTTAGTTTAAAACATTTGAATCTAATTTATCTCACTATATTTAAGTTTCCCCTTAAGATCTACACTTGAACTTCTGCCTTACTTTTTACATAACAAAAAAAAAAATATGCCTATTATGAGATTTCTCCCAGTTTGCTACCTAAATTTGAGCTAGAGTTAGAAGACGACTTGCAACTCTTAAGTAATAGTTTTCCCTACATCTGTATTCATTAAGATTTTACAGTTTTCATCAAAGGACTGAATTTCACATAGAACGAGACTAAAGCAGGGTCTTCCCCTGTCCTGACACCAATCACGGTCACGTCATTCATGCATTTGCTTAGACAGCTCCCTTGCTAGTTGACCATGTGGAAGCCCTGTGGTCTACACTCTATTCAGTGTGTCCTCAGGCACAAAACAGGCTCCCAAGATTCCAGGAGTCCTGCCATACCTTGGCAGAATTCAGAAGCAATCCACGTATTAGGATGTCTGCAGTTGAGAAGGAGGTCCAGAAGAGAATCCAGGATAATTCATCCACAGCAAAGCAGAAAAGAGATGGCACGGTTGAGCAGCTGTGCTTTCTTCATTGTAATTTCGGGAGTTGGATGATGATCTCTACGGCTCCTCCAAACTCTAAAACTCTGTGATACTATCATATCCCTAGCAACATTTTATGGGACTGTACAACCATGAAAAAGCTTTGGGAAACCAGGCATTTGGGCTTGTCTGGGGACCACTCCTCTGCAAAAGACTGGTTTCTGGCCATAGGAAGGTGGCTATGACTTTACCGAACTTAGAATACATTGACATGTAGGCATAGTGTGTTCATGATGGACTCTGTGGGGTAAACTAGATTTGAACTATATTTTAACTATCTCCCAGTATCTTTAGAGTCTTGGGAAGCTTAATATACTTCCAAAGGTAGTTTATTTTGGCATAATTAACAAGAAATATATATTTTTTACACCATGGCATTTAAAGCTTGGTGCAATAAGTTACTAGGTACTGGATATGTTTAGTTAAGATTACATCCTCAAAATCTCACTCTACTTAACATTTAAAAGAAAGTTTAGTATATTAAATATATCAAGTCTCTAGCCGTGAAGAAAAAAAACTGTACTTACATTCCAGAAAAACTGAGGAAAAGACTGATTCTCTTTCAAGTGACCATTTTATATCTAGAATAATGTATTGAATTAGAAGGAAATTACACAGTTAAGACAGACAGTTATGTCCGGGGGAAAATATGACTTGTCTTTCATATTTATAAATATGAAATAAAAGTGAAATAGGTCTCCTCCCCATTCTCTAGTGTCCTGAAGCTCAGCTATTAGGGGGCATTTTCTCAGTGCTGCTGTCCCCTTTTGGAAGTCCTTCTGCCTCTCTATCAAGACCATCCTTCAATAAACAGCTCTGGCATTACTGTATTCATTTAATGTTCTCCAACTCAACTCTATCTTATCTTTCCATTATTCTGTGAACTTCTGTCATGCTAAGCTCAGTACTTGATGATTTAACAATACATTGCTTTTTTGACTTCCATTAATTTGTTCTTTTCAACTGAACTGTAAACCTGAAACTAAGAATGGACTCCTCTGCCTCTTTATGTAACCCACAGCATCTTACACAGTGCTTAGCAATAGAAGGTACTAAAAATAAATGCTTGATTGACTCAGGTAGAAAGAAAATATATATACAGATAAGCTAAGAACACACATACATCTTTTGCTGTACTATGACTGAACTAATACCAAACTAGTGTAGTGTTAGAGAAAAGGAATGCATGGAAATGACAAATTCCGTTATCGGCAACCAGAAAGCTAATTAGCTGGCAAAGTATTGCATTTATTTTGTTTTGTTTTGTTTCCAGAGAGTTCTTGTACTGTTACTAGCCAAGACCTGCTCAGAAAACTTAGGTCTGTTTGGGGGATATAGCTTTACTTGAAGATCTTCAGATCACTCTCGAAATGTGATTTCAGGCTAGGCTCATAACAATTAGGGGAATGAGGAGCAGGGTGAGTAAGTGGCATTCAGAATTTCTGAAAAATGTACTAGACTAAGCGGACCTGCTGTGTTACTGTGAGCTTTCTGACTTGACTCAGTTTCAAAGCTTTAAGAAAGTAATTTTGGAATCTAGAACCAGGCAGTGGCTAGTAAATTCAAATGAAGAGAAATCTGTAAAAATAAAGGAGTTTCATAACCCTCCAGATTCCAGACTGAGGACAGAATGCTCTGATAAGCTAGGTGCCTTCCTCAGATGGCATCGTCATGTGAACAAAGATGTGCTTTAAGGTACTGCTGAAGTACAGTACAGGGTAGGGAATTATATATCCCGGTAGCTGCAGATAAGCTACTAAAAGGCATGAAAATAAGATAATGTAGGTTGTATATCCCGATGATGAGTTTTCTAGTATCCTCCAATATTTGGAGAATATCACATGAAGAAATGCTATGAAAAAACTGTAGTCAAAACTGGGTTGCAAACCTATTTCTAAAATTACCAACACGCGCCAGTTTCAATTTACTACCACATTATCTGGACTCTATAAAGAGATGAAACTTGAAAATTATTTTAGCCACCTACTTCATATAGCACTGCTTTCAGTAAGATCGTTTTTGTGTTTCCAGCGTAAATGACTCTAACCAAAAAGATCTTCCTTTTAGAAGATTTCCATACAGTACTGGCAGTTTGTTTCTGCCTCATGTTTTATACATGAAGCTGCTGCATAAAAAAATTTCTGTCAACTGAATAAATTCAATAGGAAATTAAAGACTTATTTTCTTCAGAGAGAAAAAATGCATGACAGTTGTTATGCATAAACACGCAAATGCACTTCCCATTGCCAAGATTTTCCAAAGAAAGCTTCAGTTTGCGCAAACAATAGACTAGCTCCTAGATCTTCCAGCTACAGGAACTTGTGGTCCTTGGTAAATATTAGCAGAACAGACCTATTCACAAAGGCCGCACACCTGACCATCTGATCTCACACACACAGTGGACCCTCACCACTTCTGGGAAAGACCAGCCTGGAATTTTTTTATAGGTTGGACATAGTGAAAATGAACCAAGGTTCTGCTTGTATTTGCCCCCATTTTTTCAGCAACAAGTTTGGTAAAAATCCATTCATTATCCACGCATGGTGGGAACCAGCTAATGAGAAAAGAAATTTACAGTTTTTTTTATATGCAGTTGAATGTAAACAGATAATTATTACTGTAATCATTGATTTCATTTATTTTCCTATTAGTACTGCCCCACAGGCTAATTTTACAAGATGATTTGGGCTTGTAGGTATCAGTCAGGACTAATTCTTTCTTTCTTTATTACTGAAAACCATGCCTTGTCTCTTCCTGTAAGAACAAGTTTTATATTTTTAATTTGTTTCTCATATATTGTCAGTAATTGGTTCATATATTAGTCTAATATCTACCAAAATATTTTCTATTTATCATCGCCAAGAGCTAGAATATATATTGAATGTCTTCCTAAGGACAAATTACTGTATAGTGATTGCAAAGATTGGACTAGTCTTTTTCTCTTGATGTTTTCATACACAACTATAGCTATCACTAATGAAATTATCTCAGCTATAGTGAAGACGATGAATAGCAGTTTTTAAGCCTCTACCTTGAGAAATGAGGACAGATTACTTTATAGAACATACTTGTGTTCGTCTCCATGTCTTCCAGAAGGTTTCACATAAATATACATTCTTTTTTTCTGAGACAGTGTTTCACTCTTGTTGTGCAGACTGGAGCGCAATGGCGCGATCTGTGCTAACTGCAACCTCCGCCTCCCAGGTTCAAGTGATTCTCCTGCCTCAGCGTCTCCAGTAGCTGGGATTACAGGTGCGTGCCATCATGCCTGGCTAATTTTTGTGCTTTTAGTAGAGACGGAGTTTTGCTGTTGGCCAGGCTGGTCTCAAACTCCTGACCTCAGGTGATCCGCCCACCTTGGCCTCCCAAAGTGCTGGGACTACAGATGTGAGCCACCACGCCTGGCTCACATGAATGTATTTATATTTTATTTCTGTTAGCCGTATGTGTTTAGTACCCTCCACATTTATCATTTGTGGGTATATTTTTCTCAATTTCCAAAATGAAGATACCATCCAAAGACAATGCCAGGACTGACTCTTTGGCAAAGAAATAAACCCAGTGAATGTCTGACTGCCATTCAATTATACTCTTGATAGGCTAAAGCTTCAAATGACATTTTCTGCATCTATGCAACACTCGGGAGAACCATAACATCCAGACTTGTTCATGGTTTTTTCTTAGGCTATCCAAATAAGAAAACAAGTCTGTGTTTTCCAGACAATAAGGCTGAAAACAGTGTAAAGAAGTGGGATGATTCAGGTCAATGAGGTAACTGAAGAAACGTCATGACAACCAAAATTAAAAATGAGCAGTTTCCATTTGCATGTGCCAGCAATTCGTCAGGAAATCTTTCTGGTTGCTTTTTGTTCCTATTAGACAGGATAATGTGGCTAAGAATTACATTCAACTGAAAGAGGATTGACTCATCCTCAGCAGGTACTGTGGGAGCAGACAAACCCTGAAAAGACAACAGTCAGAGAAATAGCTGAGAACCAAGCAAAACACCCACAAACATGCACACACACACATATTATTATATTACGTAGTAGATTATAAAACTAATATACATATATTGGTTTTTCTCTCCCATTTCTACTGTGATAATGCTTGGTGATCGTTTTAAAACTTTCAAAATAAAAAGTTCCTGTTAACTTCATACCACTCTAACTTGCTTCATGATTTATTTTATCTACTATGGTACCAAATGATTCGGAAGACCATGTCATCTTCCTCTTATCTACTCAGTGTTCTCCAGGACAGTAATGTCATCAGAAGCTACCTTCCTCCCATCTGGTCATGGGCTTCACAGTAGTGAAAAGTGGATGCGTAATACCATTCTGAGACCTCACTTGTGTTGGACATCCAGGTACACTTTTGCTGAGTCTTCTGTAGCCAGGAGACATAAAAATAGATACCCTGTTCTTCCTCCATCTGTCTGTTCTCCTGTGCCTAAGGTTTAGAGGTCAACTGCAGTGAGGTCTCTATACGACAGAGTGGTGAGTCCCCAAGTCCCAGTGAACTTAGAATTGGGCATTATCCCCTGGAAGATGTTTATAGAGGTGACTTCTTTGGTAAATCTCTGAGATGCCTGTTGACATGGGAATTGCTTTCTTCCCTCAATTGCTGGCACCTCACATGGCCATTCATCAGCTCAATACAAATAAGTCATCAGAGTTGGAGTTTTCTCCTCACCTGTTGCTGAACCAGGCAGAGTGGATTGGCATATTCACTGACTTCATGGCACAAAGCCCTACAAAGGCAGAACAACTTTTCACCAGTGCAAAAATGTTCCAAAAGATACTCACTCTGTCCAAGAAACTTGTAAGTGCATTCTAGAATATAAAAAATAGAGAGAGATAAATGTTCTGTTGAAAGATAATCCCCAAAATATAAGCTTTTATGTAAGACAGTGCTCTCAGGTCATAAATGGTAAATTCTTCTGAAAGTTACAGAGAAAATTACTGTTAAGACCTCTGTCTTGTTAAGTTACCATAGTAATAAAATCTCAACCTACCAAGGTAACTTTCTAAACATGTCAGAGCTTGAAAGTCTGTTGTAAATCTCTAAATACAAAGAAAAGCCTAAGTTTATTTATTGAAGTTCAATCTGTAGAAATCTGACAGCTTGGAGGACTTTAAAAGATACTGAATCAACCACTATAAAAGGAAAATAGTCTTGACAATTTTAATTCATACAGTATTACAACTGAAGAAACTATTTGGTGATTTATGAAGGGCACATGTGTGGGCTGGGTTTTGGAATTTTTGCATGAAAGGTGAATTTGTTCTCAGAATGTTTGTATCTTCAAAGACCCATGAGTTTGACTGTAGGGGCATGCAACATTTGGTTTGGAAATACATGAAATACATATTGCTATGCCTTAAGAATGTGATTTAACTGTCAATTTGCTTTGATACGTAGATTTAAAGTTTTGAGTTATTTCATATGTGCTATTCATGTGTATCTGTATTGGAGGCATCCATTTGCTGCTTTAGAAGCTCCTAGAGAGTAGAAATTATCTCTACGTAGCTCTCAGCAATTAATAAACACTGAAGGCAACTGGGCTTTTAATTCTTTTTAATGCTCAGTTACTTAATTCCATATCTACTCCATTCTATTTAGTCTCAAGTGTATTGTGTGTGAACTGAATAAACAAAAGACTGAATGAATGAAGTCAGATGTAACTTAGACAATGTTTCTGGAATGGCTCCTTAATAAAATCCTCTTCAAAGAATAGGATCCACAAAAGAGAGGACACATGATTTCTGAAATCAAAATCACCATCTAATTGGAGAAGATAAATATACACATGTGATTCATCCAGAGACTAATTACAAAGCAGGCTGTGAGCAAGTCTAAGGCTGTTTAGTATACATTAAGTGTGCAGTTGCTAAAGAGATGATGTGCAGATAAGCATCAGCTCTGGGCAAGTGGTGGTCCCTGTCTTCTCCTTAGCTCCTACCTTCTATTAATATTTCAACATTCTTCTTCCCTGGGGACTTATTCTCCAAGAGCTCAATCACTTGAACCAATATAAGAGAGACCTATAACACCCAACATTTTACCTTGTATTCCTTTTAAAACCAAAATGTGTTTTGTTTGTTCTTCGTCCAAATCATCAACTTTGCCATTATAGTCTAATGGAGAGGGAAATTAGTGTAATGGGTCAGGTGATCATTGAGTGTCTCTCAAATCACTGAATACAATCAACTTTCTTTCTTGCCTGCTGACTCCATCTGTAATCAGCAGAGAGTTCTTATACAGAGAAAAGTAAGAGGCACCTTCCTGAAAGAGCTGTGTTTATATGCAAGGCACAGGAAAAGCTGATGCTCTAACATTTAATGATTTGGTGGGGACTTGTCTTTGGCACAAAACTTAAGTCAGCACCAAAAAACATAATAATTAGTGTAGATAATATTTTAATGCAATATTTTAAAGATAAAAATGTATGCAAAAATATTCATGATAAAAAATACCAAAATTTTAAATAAAGACAGGATTAATACTATTGATTTTTTTCCTTTTGCCTCAAGCTCCAATATGACTTAGTATAGCAAGGTTACTAGTTCTATTAAAAAATTGTTTTGCTCATCGTGGATTTTCTTGCATTAATCTTAATTTTTAAAAAAGTTTCATTAAAATATTATTTGTCTTATTGACATTTTTTATTGCCCCGTTACATTTTTTCACCTGAGATAAGTGACTCATTCAGCTTACCTTTCCGCACTGATGGTAAAGAGAGAAAGAGGGAAGATAAATTGGTGTGGGGAACAAATGACAAATGTAGTTTCCAATAATGTCCGAATATTACTTCTGAGTTTTCCTGGAATGAAATAGTAATTTTTTAAAAAAACTTTTTTTTAAACAGAAAGAAAATAATAGATCTGGTATATAGGGAATTCTCACAGCCACAAGAGGGCATCAATTAAAATCGTGAGAAAATAATGCACTGCAAGAGAGTATGGAAAGAAAAGAACAGAGAACTAAGGGCTTATGGGAGTTACTGATAATGCTAAATGACAAATCTTTCTCTATGGATTATCATACCCAAAGCATGACATTCTAGAACAGGAGTTCTTCAACTTGCACATGCATCTGAATCTCTGAGAGGGCTTTTTGAAATGCAGATTGCGGAGCCCACACCCAAGATTCTATTTCAGTAGATTTGAGGCAGGGGCCTGCATGTCTAACAAGTTCCCAGGAGGTACTAAGACTTCTGATTCATGGGCCACACCTAGACCACCAGTGGGCTAGAATAAATAGACTCTATAACACAGTGATTTTTTCAAAAATTTATGTAATAAAATAGTCTATAAAGAAATCAAATTGTATTATTTCTTACTACCGTAAACTCTTAAGGAAGAAAATAAAGTAATTCTTCTACCTCCCCTCCAAGACCAGACAGTAAGGGCAATAAAGAAAGAAAACTAGTTGGAGTAAGATAATAGAGAGTGGTGGGGATTGTAAACTGGAGATTAGATGTCCAGTCTAAAGGTATTGAAGTTTAATTAAATCAAAACAAATCACCATGTGAGGCAAACAATTTTTGCCTTTAAAATTCTGGGCCCAACAAAATAATTAGACTGGATTGCCTGGGCATGGTGGTGAACCCCCTAAAGTCCTAGCTACTCTGGAGGCTGAGCTGGGAGGATTGCTTGAGCCTAGGAGTTGGAGGTTACAGTGAGCTATGGTCTTGCCACTGCACTCCAGCCTGGGTGACAGAGCAAGACCCCCATCTCTAAAAATAAATTAAAAATAAAAAAAAATAAACTGGATCACTTGAAAAAGAAAGGCTTTGGAGGCCTGCTGATTTAAAATTTGGTAAGGGAACAACCAGGTTACTGGGAAATTGGTTTGATTCTTCAGCTGAGGAGAACAAGAGGTTTGGGTGCACATGTGACATAGGTCAGAGCCATTAAATGTAGCCCCTTATTGCTGAGAAGACTAAGAGCTGTGTCACGTGACCTAGGGAGCTCTGATGAGTGTCTCCAAGGCACGTGTGGCTGGAAAAGTTGGAACTGCCTGAGAGCGGTTTATCTTTGAACAAGTCATTAAAATACGGGCTGTGGTCCGGCCACGGTGGCTCACACCTGTAATCCCAGCACTTTCAGAGGCTGCGGCAGGTGGATTACCTGAGGTCAGGAGTTTGAGACCAGCCTGGCTAACATGGCGAAACCCTGTCTCTATTAAAAAATGCAAAAATTAGCTGGGCACATGGTGGCAGGTGCCTGTAATTCCAGCTACTTGGGAGGCAGGAGAATTGCTTGAACCTGGGAGGCGGAGGTTGCAGTGAGCCGAGATCGCCCCATTGCATTCCAGCCTGGGAGACAAGAGCGAAACTCCATCTCAAAAAAATGAAACAAAACAAACAAACAAAAAAAACCACAGGCTGTGGCAGACACAGGTAAACAGAGATTAATGAATGATGCTGCTGTCCTCCATCAACTTGTACCCCCCAAATCTTGAGGTCCTTAGCCCAAGGCAGAAAATGGGAGGACTGAAAATCACTAAGTTTGAAGTTCTCATCACTCTTGAAAAATAAAAAGCTCAAGCTATATTTAATATAATTTAGCAAAATGGGGAAATGTGACATTTCTTGCATTCCAAGTGTTATAGAGTAACCCGTCCTTTTTCAGTTAGAAGAGACAGCTTGGTAGCAGACCAGCCTAACTGGTAGTACTGGCTGCACAACTGTTAGTTATAGAATAATATATGGAACCAAATCTGTCTCCCCCTACTCCAAGAATTTGCTGAGAACACATCAGTTTCATTTCGACTTCTTTCAGCATGAGGTGGTACAACCCATTTTCCACACTGCAAAGGGTGAGTCATCTGAGAATTACATAAGTTTGGAGTATGCCAAGCAAGTTACCAAAAAGGGCTACATCTCATGGTTAGGCATAGGTGCCTGAGTGGATCTCAGTGTAAATAAGCTACCAAGCAGGCTGCCTGGGCTCCATTTTTAGACTTAAAACCCATAGAACAGGGAGAGATTCATGGGATGATAAAATGTCCAATAAACTGAAATAAGTCAGCAGAAGCAAGGGCTCAGAACCAGAGAAATGCAGGTGCTATGGTCGGAGTGCTTGCATCCCCCAAATTTCGTATGCTGAAATCTAATCACCAATGTGACGACATTAGGTGATGGGGGCCACTGGGAGGTGATTAGATCATGAGGGCAGAGCTCTCATGGAATGGGTTTAGTGCTCTTATAAAAGAGGTCCCAGAGGTTGCCTCATCCCTTCTTCCAGGTAACAACACAGCAAGAAGATACCATCTATGAACCAAGAAACGGGCCCTCACCAGACATTGATTCTATGGGTACCCTGATATTGGACTTCTCAGCCTCCAGAACTGTGAGAATTAAATTTATTTATTGTTTATAGAAATACCCAGTATGTGGTTTTGTTTTGTTTTGTTTTTGAGACAGAGTCTTGCTTTGTTGCCCAGGCTGGAGTGCAGTGCCGCGATCTCAGCTCACTGCAACCTCCGCCTCCTGGGGTCAAGCAATTCTCTCCCTCAGCCTCTCAAGTAGCTAGGATTACAGGTGCTCTACAATGCCCAGCTAATTTATTTGTTTTGGTATTTTTAGTAGAGATGGGGTTTTACTGTCTTGGCCAGGCTGGTCTTGAACTCCTGACCTCGTGATCCACCCGCCTCAAAGTGCTGGGATTACAGGCGTGAGCCACCGTGCCTGGCCAGTATTTTGTTCTAGTAGCCTGAATGGACTAAGACAGCAGGTAGTAGTGAACCATCTTTATCTTCTGAAACAGGTACCTGAAAACTATACACAGGGGCCACATCTGGCCCACCATCTACTTCTAGAAATGAAGTGTTGCAAGAATACAATCGCAGCCATCTCTTTACACGTTTCCTCTAGCTGCTTTGCCTTGCAATGGCAGAGCCAAGTGGTTGTGACAGAGACCGTATGACCTACAAAGCTGAAAATACTTGCTATCTAGCCCTTTACAGAAAAACTTTGTTTACCTTTGCTCTACAAAGAAAGACAGGAAAATTCAGAGGCTCCAGACTCACTAAATTCACCTGGATTATGATCCAGTTGCATTTTATTTACATCTCAAAGATCAGGAGACTTCAGTGATTTCTGTTCATAGTAGTATCTGTGGACAGATTTGACAGAAAATATCAGTATCCCTGACCTGGTGAAATCTGAACAGAATCCCTATCCAGTGGTGGCTTTCAACCTGTTTTTTAGGTTCAGTCTTAATAATTGGTCCCAAACTTCAGATCTTGCTGGTCCACTAGCTGGATTTTAAGCTGGCTAAATGACTGCCATGATTTGCTCATAGTTTCACATAAGGTAAGAGGTTGCTTTCTGACTCTGCCTGGCATTACTATTTATGAGTAAAATGAAGACATTGTCATTTGTCTTCCCTGTTCTATGCCCCTTCTTTCCTTGGAAACATCTCAGTTGCAGTGGTCAAGGGTGTTCATCCTCTCTTCCTATCAAAACCTTCCCCTACAAGACAACATCTAAAATTCACTCACAGTAAAATACAAATAATGTATGTCAAAGTCCTAGAGACATCAGCAAGTGGGGGATGGGGACGCAGTAAACAAATTTTTTTTTTCATTCTCTCTCTTTTTGAGGTGGGGTACAAACACACAGAAAAAAATAACACCAGGTAGGCTTGTAGCTTCCTGCCCCCAAGAGCCAAATCTTCTGTGCTTAATCCTCTGTGCTTAACCTAAGATCCCCTACATAAAAATCACTGAGAATGGTGAATTTTCTCAACTATTTAAGGAAGAAATAATAACATTCCTATTCAAATTTACTCAGAAAATAGAGGAGGTAGGAACACTTCCCAACTCATTCTATGAGGTCAGTGTTATCCAAAGACATCATGAAGCAAAAACTACAGAGTGGTGTTCCTCGTGCAAGCAGATAGAAAAATCTTTAACAAAATATCAGCAAACCAAACCAAGCAACATACAAAAAAGAAATACATATAAAAATATCATAAACCATGGCAGTAGTTCTACCAGCTTAAAATCCAGCTAGTAGAACTCCATCTTAACTAAAGAAGACAAGGTTGGTATACCACCTGAAAATGAATTAACATAATACATCATGCTAGTGGAATAAAGGACAAATCCACACGATCATCTCAGTAGATTCAGCAAAAGCATTTGCCAAGACAAATACCCATTCACAATACAAACTCTACAAACAAGGAATAGAAGGGAACTTCTTCCACCTGTTCTGAATATTTTATAAACAAACAAACAAACAAACAAATACTAGTGCTAACATCATACCCAATGCTGAAATACTGACTGCTTTCCTCTTAAGATAAAGAACAAGTTAGGGTGTCCACTCGCACAACTTCTATTCAACATTGTATAGGAGCCTCTAGCCAAGGTAACAAGTCAGAAATTTTAAAAATTAAAGGCATGCAAATTGGAAAGGAGAAAGTAAAGCTGTCTTTATTAGCAGGCAACATGATCCTGTAGAAATTTCTATAGAAAATTATAGGATATATACAAAAAACAAAGCAAAAAGCTGATAGAACTAATAAGCAAGTTCAACGAGGTTACAGAATACAAAATTGATACACAAAAAAGTCAGCTGTATGTTTAAATATTAGCAAACAATCGAAAATAAATTTAAGAAAACAATTTCATTCCAAATAACATTAAAAATAATAAGACACTTTTAAGAATGAATTTAACAAAACAAGTGCCAGTGGTCATAAGCAAATTTTCTGGGTTGACAGAAATGCTTTGAAGCTCATTGCAAAACTACATAAACTTACTGACAATCCCCAAACTATGCCCTTTGATAAATTTTATAATATATTGATTATACCTCAATAATGCTGAATACTGAACACCCAAACATATAGAGCTCTATATAAAGACAGAGAAAAACTCAATTATCTTTCTTTTCTTTTTCTTTTTTTGAGGCGGAGTCTCACTCTGTCGCCCAGGCTGGAGTGCAGTGGTGCAATCTAGGCTCACTGCAACCTCCGCCTCCCAGGTTCAAGCAATTCCCCTGCCTCAGCCTCCGCAGGAGCTGGGATTGCAGGCACCTGCCACCATGCCCAGCTAATTTTTTTTTTTTAGTGGAGACAGTTTCACCATTTTGGCCAGGCTGGTCTCAAACTCCTGACTAGGTTATCTGCCAGCTTGGCCTCCCAAAGTGCTGGGATTACAGGTGTGAGCCACTGCTCCTGGCCGAAAAACTGAATTATCTTTCTATTCTCACAATAGAAAAGGGTATTATAAAATTAATGTCACATGATGAGGCAACCAAAGTTTATGCAGCAAAAATGTGAGGGAAAGGAGTTTTGGAGATTAGTTAGTGCATTAATAAATAGGAATATTATTTCATTTTTTCTGGGTTATTTTGTAGTATTTCTCAGCACTAAAATGTTCCTTCTAAATAAATGTTTACTTTGTTTTTACTTATAATTTGTATTTTTTTAAAAGGGGTCCCTAAAATTGTGTGAATTTGCATCTCATAAAAATCAGCTTTTGTTTATACTCCTGTTCTCTAGCCTAGTCCCTTTCTCCAGAGAACCACGTTTACTAGCTTATCTTACAGCCTTCCAGAGATAATCTAATTAAATTATAATATAACCCGGATTAATAATAACATAATAGATAATATAGACTTTCACAGCAACCCTATGAGATCGGTACTTTTTTTTATTTTTAAATTTTTTATAGGTATTATTTTCACCCCATTTTTTAGATGAGGACACCAAGGCACCAAAAGGTATAGTAATTTTCCTATGGTATGTTTCAAACCCAGGCAATCCAGCTGCAGACTCTCTCTCTATATATATTTTTTAAGACATAGGGTCTTGCTCTGTTGCCCAGACTGGAGTATAAGTAGCTCAATCACAGCTCACTGCAGCCTGAAACTCCTGAGCTCAAGCAATCCCCAAGCACCTAGGACTACAGGCACACACTCACCATGCCCAGCTAATTTTTAATTTTTTTTTATAGATGAGGTCTTGCTATGTTGCCCAAGCTAGTTCTGAGCTCCTGGGCTCAAGTGATCCTCCCACCTCGACCCCATAAAGTGCTAGGATGGCGTGAACCATCGTGCCCAGCCCAGAGTCTATTGTTAACTGCTGCACACAATTGCTTTTCAGTGCATACATACGGGTGTGTGTGTGTGTGTGTGTTTGTGTGTGGTGGTAGGGGGTGATAATTTAAGCATAGAACTCCATTTTGTTACACATCCTACACACATTTTTCTGCACTGTTTTTTAACGCTCAACAATACATCTTGGAGATAGATAGGATTGGCTACATAATTTTCCAGGCCCAGCACAAAATGAAAATGTGAGGCCCCTTGTTCAAAAATTATTAAAAATATCAAGAAGGCAATAACAGAGGATCAAACCAAGCACAGGGGCCTTTTCATTGGATGCCCCATGCAACTGCCCATGGTTGCATGCTTATGAAGTCAGCCCTTCATGGAGATTCCAGAACCCAGAACTTTTACCGCTACCATTTATCACAATTGCATCTGCTTCTCATTGACTGATCATTAGTTGATGATAGAAATTGCAAGCCACCTTCATGCCATATCTAGGGACATGCCAACTGTTTTGTTGTGGTTGTCAATCTATTGGGGAGAGGCAACAAGCACGCCCACACGGCTCCTGCTGTTGACTAAGAGAAGAAAATGGCAGTCTGGCTGTGTACATGTATGGGTAGAGATCTGGAGACGGGAAATCTTTTGTCTGCAGCTGCCTTGCCTCTTACCGTTCACTTTACTTTTAGTAAGGTAATTTAGGTCACTAATTTGATGAGATCAACAAAACCAGCACTGAATTCTTTCTTTTTGCCAATCTCTCCTCCCACTAAAACCAAAATTACTCCAACTAAGTAAAATTTTATTAAGCTGTTTTACTCAAACACCACTGAAAAACTGGATGGTTAGATTCTTTGCAGCACTTCATAAGATTTGGACTTTTTCTTGCCTTCGTAGGGGAAAGCAGGGGCCATCTTAAGAGCTTTGGCTCATCTGCCTGCCACTGTGAAGATCAGAAGGAAGCCGCTGAGCTGAAGACCCTTCACCTCCTTTTCTGCCCTGCAGATGGAAAATTTGTTTCATCTCTTCTGCATTTCCTGGCTGACGCTATAGTGACTTGGGAAGTTAATTTGATGACTTGTTCACACATTTACTGAATGAATAGCTAACAACGGAGTTAACTCTAACTAAAGTGACTAGAGCATGAGGCACTGGCCAGGCAAAGAAAATCTACTTCAGAGTCATCTAGTAGGTTACAGGCAAGGGAATTAAAAAAATATATAGCAGAGAGGAAAATTTCCAGAACATTTCCATTTAGAAACACGATCAGACTTGTTGACTAAGGTAGCGACGTTATCTAGGCTATGCATTTGACAATCTGGCACAGGTGATGAAACTGACAAACACACACAAGGAACTAGCACATTATCTGTAAATTGGTTGTGATTGAATATTTCATGTCATCAAGGGAATAGAGGCAATGAAAGAAAAGCCTTAGTTCTCTGCAAAGAAAAGAATTTCTGTCAGAAAGAGACTAGGAAATAAAAGAGAAAAATGTCTTAAGAGCGATCACTAAGCATTTGGTAAAGTACATATTGTAAAAGGAAAAGGGAAAAGCAGCTTGATTCTGAAACTCTATTCAGTGTAATTTTATGTAAGCTGTTCTCTAAGGAGAGAGATTGAACCCTAATCAACCAGCATCTTCTTCCAGATGGCTCTAAGTGTGCCTTCATCTGTTTTTTAAGAGAGGGTGGAGATGATTCCTTACTATGAGGAAAGGCACATGCTGAGGTTTGATCAAAGGGTTTTGCCAATACATATTTATAACTTGAAGAGCACTCTCAGAATGGTTTGTAAGGGTTTTCCCTTTACCCATTCTCTGCTTGGCATTTGTTGGCTCATAATTACTGAGATGTTGGCATGCTTCAGCAGAATTCTGGTTCTTGAGTAGCTAAGTGGCAAGTCCACAGATTTTTTTTTTTTTTACAGGAGACCCTTAATCAATACCTGTCGAATGAATGAAAATAAAGAGATTGCATTCCCTTATCCAAAGTTATAGCAGTTGAGAAAGTAGGAACTAAAGGAGGAAAGCCAGGTTGGCTTTCTTCAGCTGAAGGCAAAAAGCCTAAGTGCCATCCTTGTCTACATAGGCTAGTGTAATGTGAACACAGATGCAATATTTGATTCTGTGGCACTTCCAGCTTCATGAGCAACTTCAGCTGTTTGTCTTATAAACACAGAAACAGGGCTTTACCTGAAACAATGCCTCTGTGCCAATGAAATCATAATTGCTGAGGAGTTGCTGGGAGAAAGGATTCTTGAGCTAGGGTTCCTGGCTATTGCATGTATTTATTCATTTCTTTACCTATGCAAGGATTTATTGAGCACCTGCTAAGTCTCAAGTCAGTGTACTAAGATCCTGAGGATATACAGGTGAATAAAACATATTCTGCCTGCCACCTCAAATTTACAATGTAGTAGGAATAATTCAATTGCAATAGTGTTTGATGAATGCTATGCCACCATTGCTATGGGAGCACATTTTGAAGTATATTTAATCCAAATATGGGAAGTTATAAAGCATCCCCAAACAAAAGGGAAAAAAGCATAGACCTGAAAGATGAGTATGACCTAGCCAGGTGAAAGGTGAGGAAGGACGTTCCAATCAAAGGGAACAGCATTTGTAAAAGGCTAAAGGCAAGTTGAGAGAGAAGCATGCTGGGAACTAATCAGAGTTCATGATGACTGAGGGTAGAGTTGGGTGGGTAGAGGGGAGATGGGATAGGTTTGGAAGGGTGGAGAGGACAAGTCACCCACCCTCTTTCATACTTGCATAGGGATCTACATTTAATTGAATTAAATTCTGCAAACTTGGACTGTGCTATATGCTGTCAGATATAACAGGATTAGCAGGAAGCTGTCTTTGCCTTCAAGGAGTTTGAGTCAGTAGCAAATTCCCAGGGCCCAGGATCTATGTCAAATCACAAAACAGATAATCTATGAGATGGGAGATATCCCACAATGACACCAAATGCTGATTCAGAAATGCTGGCTTGCGAAGGAAGGATAATCTGATTCTTTCACGTAGGTGATTTTAACTGTGATACGGGAGTATGTATGAGTATATGTTTAAAACACACTGAGAAATATTCTTTTTTTAAATAGAAAGTGTGAAGTTTATTGAAAACGCATCTGCTATTGAAATGGTAAAGATGGCTTTTTTCCCAATCAGTTTATCAATCTACAGATGAATAGTACTTATCACTATAATACGACAGAATTCACTGAGATATATACCCAAAGGAATATAATTCATTCCATTATGAATATACATGCGCACATGTTCTTTGCAGCATTATTCACAATAGCAAAGATGTGAAATCAACCCAAATGCCCACGGATGGTAGACTAGATAAAGAAAATGTGGTACATATACACCATGGAATACTATGCAGCCTTAAAAAGGAATGAGATCACATCCTTTGAAGGGATATGGATAGCGCTGGAAGCCATTATCCTCAGCAAACTGATGCAGGATCAGAAAACCAAACACTGCATGTTCTCACTTATAAGTGGGAGCCGAACAATGAGAACACATAGACACCAGGAGGGGAACAACACACACTGGGGCCTGTGGGGGTGGAGGGGTTGTGGTGAGGGAGAGCATTAGGTAAAATAGCTAACGCATGCTGGGCTTAATACATAGGTGATGGGTTGGTAGGTGCAGCAAACCACCATGGCACACATTTACCTATGTAAGAAACCTGCAGATCCTGCACATGTACCCCAGAAGTAAAAATAAAAATTAAGAGAGATATTCTTAAATTCATTTTATGAACATTAGGAAATGAAGCTTATTTAAATATATTATTAATCAAAATTATCTTCTGAATTCTAGAAACATTAAGACGATGGAAATTTTATCATAAAATAAAATTACAGTGTATGCTTTGTGATGCATTAGTAACAGATGGAACTCAAAAAGTTTTAAAAAAAATTAACCTCAAAGTTCTCTTTCTTTTGGTAGGATTTTGAAAAATCTGAACTCCATCCAATTTGATAAAGCAATTACAGAGTATCATGTTCCCCTCAAAGTCTGCATATTTGACTAAGCTATAATCTAAAGAATTTTCTAGGACTCTGGAGAAATATAGCAAATATGCTATACTCCTGTATCAAGGACTTAATAAAAATTGCATTAAATCAGTGAATGAATGAACCAATTTCCTCATTTGAAAACTGCTGGTTTATAGACCTTGTCTATTGATCTTTGTGTGTGCTGAGTGAGTCTGCAAAAGCTTATTTTATAATCAAAAAGGTAACACTATCTGTGTCACATTTGCTACAAAATGTCTTTTCTAGTATTGCATGGGTGGTAACTTTGTGTGAGCAATTTTGTCCCATGTTCCCTAGTCATGTTTACTCTTCCAGACACAGGGATCTATCCTGCTTTGGCATATGCCCTGAGCAATTAGAAATCCCCAAATGGCAATTTTAGAGAAATTTTAGAGAAAATTTGCAATTTTCGAGACATAAAAATAAAAACAGTGCATATTTTAAAGTCATGGATCTTTAAATGAGTATGCTGAAGCTAACATTAACTGCCGAGCTATTCATCATCGTGGAGAAAAACTGCTGATTTTTAATAATATTTTCTCTTCAGTATAATTTTGGTTGGATGACAATAAGTTTTTTAATCAAGTCTTTTCTGGACACCCATTCATGCAGACTCCAGTTCCAACCTTAATCAGAGCTGTGATTTGTTGATCTTCAGAGCAAGAGTTCTTTGAACAAAGAGGTACACAGCCAATTAAAACTAAACAAACCAACTAATTACAATAATAACTTTGAAAACCACTACCATAGACCTGGTGCTCCCATTCTCTGGTCAGAAGCCTCTTGGAGCCAAGACACAAACATTTCAAACCCATGTGTTTACCAAGCAGTGTCTCTGTACTAAACAAGTAATCTTATGCAAATACCTGTGCCATCTCCTAAAAATATATTCCGATATTTTATGTTTTAATAAATAGAAAACATTTAAGGGTTACTAAATTTATGATAGCTTTTTTTGGTCATATGCTCTTAAGCAACATATTCTAAATGCAGAATAATGAGATAGCTTGAAACATTTTTACCTTAAAAAAGAATCCTCGTTCTGCAGAGAAGGTCTGTTTAGTTTTTCCTGCAAGTGAGAGAATTGTTTTTTTGTTGTTTTAATTCACAGGTCACTTTTAAGCAAATTATACACAACGTTAAAAATGAATAGTTTGAGGATTGTAATTAAGCCCACCAGAATTTTAGCTGGTCCAGGTAATATGCCTATGCATTGTTCTCCACATACACAGAGTCCCTCAAAAGTACGTGAGCTATTCAAAAAGAAGAGCGTATCAACTTCTCTGCTAAGAAGTGTAAGACTGCATTGTAATCTCAATTGCAGCAACTTTCTTTGGCTTTGCTTATCAGATAATGTTATCACCTTTTTCCATTGCGGATGCTTTCATTATGTTTTTAAAGATGTGATGATTCATGTGACTCATTGCAAGCTATCTCAAATTCTTTTTGGAAGTAGGTGTGGCATGAATAATAAACTAATTAACTTGCAATGTTGTACCAGAAATGATTCCATTTTAAAGTCTTTTCTGAGTAATGTGTCCTCCTAGGCCTAAATCTTTGTCAGAATGAGGAACAAAGTTTTCAAAAGTCAGGCAAACAGTATGAACTCAACACTTAACTAGCCGTTTTGTATGTGCTACTGGGTGCTAGGAAACAGAAATAAATCCGAATCACCTGCCATGTCCTTGTTATGTATCAGCTCAGAAAGTTATAGGGGTGGGAGTGGGAGATGTCTTCGGCAGCCACATTCACAATTTCATTTTTGCTTTTCCTGAAGTGTTATAGAAGCAGAGAAAAGAGAGCAATGGGATTTTTATGGCCCTTGGGGAAGCAGAGAGTGAATCAAGAACGTTTGCTGCACCAAAGAGACATCTGAGATATGCCGAAGGATTAGCTGTATTTCACCATGCAAAGAAGAGAGGGAGGTTACTCCAGGGAACGGATCAGCTTCACACAAAGGCACCGCCCGTTTTCCTTCTACCTTTGTGGCCGTTTTATTAGCTCTTCCTCCTTTACCCATTCCTAAAAAATTGGGGTTACACAGGACTGTAGCCTGGGCCCACTGAATCATGTCATTCTACAAACAAATCTTAAGCAGTCTCACCCATACCCATGAACAGCTGGATTCCTGTCTTTACGTCTATTGCACCTAAATATGTATCTGCAGCCCCAATCTCTTTGCTTAATACCAGGTGAGTAGAAACTGAATCCTTCTAGACATCCCTTCTTTGGTATCTCACAGATCCTTCAAACTCAACATGTTCAGAACTGAACTCCTCTTCTTCTCATACTGTTTCTCCTCTAGTTCTCCTGTTTTTGTTATGGGCACTACAATCCCCCAGGCGCTCATACCGAAAACCTAGGAGTCATTCATTATTCCCGTTTTCCCATCCATAGCCCCCATTCAATAACTTACCAGGTCCTGTCCTGAATTGTGTCCTAAATTATAAAACTCTATGTCCTAAATTACTGAATAGTAACCAGCTGGCAGAAGGTGAGAAAGGGATAAACAGGAATGTGAGGCTCATGGAAATGGTGCACTCCAGAAGTGAGGCCCAGAGGTTCAAGTATAGCACCAGGCACAACTTGGTGCTGGATATTGTTGGTAGTTACTGTGAGTGTCTAGCTGTGTCTGAAGGCTACAAGCCAAGCAAGCTTAGCACATGCTATTCCTGTGTGGTGGGAAGGTATTACCAGTGCTCCTAGCAAATCCATTTGTCTTATAGCAAATAGTGCTCTCTGTGGTTATGAGACCAGGAGTCATGGTAGAGGCTCCTAATGTGTAGTAGGTGAGGTTTCGCTCTCTCCTCCTCATTTCCAACATTGATTAGTCTGTTAGAGAACTCGTGACAAATATGCTGTACTCCTGTATCAAGGACTTAATAAAAATTGCATTAAATTAGTGAATGAAGGAACCAATTTCCTCATTTGAGAACTGTTGGTTTATAGACCTTGTCTACTGATCTTTGTGTGTGCTGAGTGAGTCTGCAAAAGCTTATCCTATAATTAAAAAGGTAACGCTATCTGTGTCACATTTGCTACAAAATGTTTTTCTAGTATTGCATGGGGGGTATATTTGTGTGAGCAAATTTGTCGCATGTTCCCTGGTCATCTTTACTCTTCCAGACATAGGGATCTTTCCTGCTTTGGCAGATGCCCTGAGCATTTAGAAATCCCCAAGTGGCCCAGGGAAAGGGATTCCAGTCCAGAAGGGCACTCCAGATCATATACATGACTCAACACTAAATAGTTTCATTCAGGCAGAGTTTTTCACTTTAATGTAAAACAATTCCGTATTTTAAAAAATGCTTTCAAACACAACATACGACACTCCAGTTAACTAAACGTTTGGAATAAGTTTTCAGTATAACTCATTTCACTTGAGTATGTCTATTTTCAGAATGGCCATTGTGCCAAGGACAAGCTGATCAAGTGACTTCCCCTAAGTGTTCTGGCAATCCACCCTGATGACACACTGCCAGTTATCAAAAGCAAAATCAAGTTCAGTAGAACTGAAGCCTAAGCCTGCAGGGCTGAGACCACTGTGCTTTGAAAACAGGCCCTTCGACATGGTGAAGCCCCGTCTCTACTAAAACACGAAAAATTAGCCTGTAGTCCCAACTACTCCAGAGGCTGAGGCAGGGAAATCGCTTGAACCTGGGGGGCAGAGGTTGCAGTGAGCCGAGATCGCCCCACTGAACTCCAGCCTGGCTACTGAGCAAGACTCTGTCTCAAAAATAAACAAATAAATAAAAATAATAACAGGCCCTCAGTGTGCTGAGTCCTGTGTGGAGATGAGTCCCTTTAATTCATGAAAAAAAAAACAAGTATTTTAAAATTATCACTAAAGTTAATCATGACAAGGAATGTTAATGACAAAGAAAGTGGGAATAAAAGTGAACTTCCTTCTTTAGTCCCTCAATTCACCCACATCCCCATAAATATACTTTTTAACCAAATAATAATACAATATACGTATTGTTGTACACCCTGCTTTTTCATTGAATAAGTGCTTTATGATATATAATAATCTGTATAAATAACTAGTTTTTATATTGATAAACACTACCACATATTGATAAGCCTGTAGCAAATATAATTAAGAGAGTTAATATCAAATGAAGAAACAATATCACTGAAATAACTGGTAACTACAGATAGAACATTAAAAGAACTGTAATAAATGGATGATTTTTCTGAGAAACTTTCAAATAAATTGTAAGGTTACCATGGGACCAAGGATGCAGAGGTTATGTTAAATTCAGGATACACTAAGCCCAAGCAGATGTGGCTGATCTGCTTACCAGAGTCACCATGCTTGCCTAAAGAGATATTACACCTCCAATAAACTCATTGTCCTGTGTCTAAGAAGTGCCTAGCACTCAATAAATATTTGTGGAATGAAGGAATCCACTATGCAGAGTGAACCAGTCATTAATCTTGGGAGCTCACTTTCCAAAGCACTCTCCTCTATGGGATGGACTATCACCCATGGCTCCTACAACAGCCTTCGTCTGCAAGTTAGATGCCAACAATTTCTTTTTTTCTTTAACCCTTCTGTCAGTAGGATTAGAAACAGGTTCTGATTTAGTAGGAACTTATTTTCACAACTATCCTTGTGCTTTCCTGCCCAAATTAATTGAAGGTAATCAAATTCATCCTCCTTATAGCAGACCTCCATGGGTGTATTAGTCTGTTTTCACACTGCTATAAAAAAAAAACAACATACCCGAGATTGGGTAATGTATAAAGGAAAGGGGTTTAATTTACTCATAGTTCTGCATGGCTGGGAGAGCTCAGGAAACTTACAATCATGGCGAAAGGGTAAGCAGGCACCTTCTTCACAAGATGGCAGGAGAGAGAGTATGTGAAGGAGGAACTGTCAAACACTTATAAAACCATCAGACCTTGTGAGAACTCACTCACTATCACGAGAACAGAATGGGGAAAATTGCCCCAGTGATCCAATCACCTCCCTTCCTTGACATGTAAGGATTACAATTTGAGATGAGATTTGGGTGGGGACACAGCCAAACCATATCAATGGGTTATCAGTTTTCTCCCTGGTGATGAATATTGACATTTTTGGTGGGAAAATAGTATAAGGACAGTGAAGTTCTTTGACTCTGATTTGGGATCAGGTGATTAAATGAATCCTCTCCTTGTGCAGATGTCTAAGTAAGAAATATTTATTTTTCCACAGAAGTTTAGTTTTCTATATAATTCTTAATGTAGCTCCCAATTATTTAACAATGACAGGGTAGATATTGCTTCTGCTCTGTTAAGATGCTTAATATTACCATTTACTCAGTTTGAGGCTTTGCTCACTGGAAAGAAATGTGGGAACCATTCCCATGATACCTAGCAAAAGGACCCTCAGTTTATTTGGAGCTGTGAACAGGCAAGAATGAAAGTAGAAATTGGATTTAGCCAGGCACGATGTCTCATGCCTGTAATCCCAGCACTTTGGGAGACCAAGGCAGGCAGATCACGAGGTCAGGAGATCGAGACGTCTCCACCCTGGCCAATATGGTGAAACCCCATCTCTATTAAAAATACAAAAATTAGCTGGAAGTGGTGGCGCATGCCTGTAATCCCAGCTACTTGGGAGGCTGAGTCAGGAGAATCACTTGAACCAGGGAGTCAGAGGTTGCAGTGAGCCAAGATTGTGCCACTGCACTCCAGCCTGGGGACAGAGCGAGACTCCATCTCAGAAAATAAAAAAAGAAATTGGATTTCACTAGGCACAAGGGTTTCATTGGCTGAGGCACAAAAGAAATATGGTCATTACAACTGGTCAGAGATTTTCATCTGTAAGAGAAAGGGGAAAAACATGCACATATCACTATTTCAAAGAGAAGAGTAGCCCTGTCTGAGTTTTATTATGTGATTCAATAGATAAAGAGGACTGGAAAGTAAGATATTTTTGTTATTTTCCCATCATTTGAATGCTTTCACATTGCTCTTTCTGACTTTGGTTTTTTAAGACAATTGGCTGTGACTTGATCAAAATATTCTCTGCATGCAATGGTTTAAGAGCACAGCTCTGTAACCACCATTAGAGAACAAGCAATCTAAGTAAGTCATTACATTCTAAGTACTTCTTAATTTAGAAACCAAGGAAGTAAATGTAGGCAGGAGATTTAAGAGTCCATAACGATATCAGCTTAAATGAGGCTTCTGGAGTTATGTTGTAGAAAGTCTGCAGTGTTCTGTTATTCAAGTGCTACTTGGAAAATTAGAACCCACAGGCAGGCAAGAAAAGGGCTCTTTAGTGTTGCCCAGGACTTGCTCTAGGTGAGGCTTACTTTGCTAATTTTCTGCTTTTTCGAAGTGAGATCATCACTCGAATCCCTTTTCTCTTGCTCTTAACTCAATGCTTGAAGCATCTGACAAAGGGAGGGTTTTTTAAGATTAGGCCATCAGATGCCTCCAACTACAACCTTGACCTCTAACGTCTCCAGGTCACCTAGATCTGCAGTGTCTAGAGCAGTGGTTTTCAGCTCTGGCTGCATACTAACACTGGAGGCGGTTGAAAAACAATTACTATTGTTCAGGCCCTAACCTAGAGCATTAACTCAAAATCTCTGGGGCTATCGGTATTTTTCAAGTTCCATATGAAATTCTAATGTGCAGCAAGAATGGAGATTGGGTCCTGATACGGAGGAACAAAGACATCCTCAAGATCAGTCTTGACCCAGGCTTTGCTTCTAAGACAGCAGGTCTCTAGGATGGTGAAATTAGCCCTGTGGGGGTTGAGTTCCTGGCTCCCCAGTGAAGCTTGGCTTGATATTACAAATTTGGGGCAAGACTAAATGTAGAAGTGAGTTCTACTTTATCCTTTTTCTACCCCTAAGGCTGAGGTGGAAAGTAACAGTTACCCTTGATTCACTTGATTAAAATCCAGAACTCTGTAGCAGAGTGGTGGCTTAAGAAATATCTTAGATAACCTACAGTATAGCATCATCCATTTAATTTCAGACTCCCACTTACAGATGGAATTCTGTGTGCTCAGACACTTTCATATCTCATTTCATTTGCTCATCAACTTCTTTAAGCTAGGGTTAATAGCCCATTTAATTTGGAGGTACAGAATAATATTTTAAAACATATATACAGTGTGTGATGATCAGATCAGAGTCATTAGCATATGTATTGCCTCATATGTTTATCATCTCTTTGTGTTAAAAACATTCAAAATTCTCTCTTCTAGCCATTTGAAAATATTCAATATATACTAGCAAAGGTAGCTGAATTTTGGAAATTTAAATCAGAATTTGTTAAGAAGTGCTTATTTTATCTGGTACTCAATTGTCCTGAGAGGTTCACTTTTGGTCTGTAAACGTCAATCTCAGGCATGGTGGCTCACACTTGTAATCCCAGAACTTTGGGAAGCTGAGCCAGGAGGAAGGCCTGAAGCCAGGAGGTCAAGATCAGCCTGGGCAACATAGCAAGATCCTGTCTCTACAATAGTAAAAAAATAAAAATAAATAAATAAATTAAATTGCCTGAAATTTCAGCTTCATGTTCCAGAAGAGACAATGATCATAATATCACGAAGACAAACCCAGTTTACCTCCTGTTTCAGCTGATGCTTCATTGCTCACTGACAGCATAGTAGCCTAGAAGCAGTGTGGTGAGGGGAGCTGCACCACCTAACAGAAACATGAGACTTAGAATCTGAAAGACAAGTCTGAATCCTGCTTTGGCCACTTCCTAGATGGGTGATTTTGTTGTGATTACTGAAGCTCTGACTTGTCTCTGCTTTCTTATTGTTAACTATAGTCACCCTATAGTGGTACAGAACACTAGGGCTGATTCCTCCTATCTAGCTGTAATTGTGTGTCAGCTAACCAATCTTTGCCCATTCTCTCCATTCCCCTATCCTTCCCAGCTTCTAACAGCCATAATTCCACTCTCTACTTCTATGAGATCAAGATTTTTAGCTCCTACATAGGAGTGACAACGTGTGGTACTTATCTTTCTGTGCCTGACTTACTTCACTTGACATATGACTTCCAGGCCCATCCACGTTGCCTCAAATTACCATTTTTTTTCTTTTTTATGGCTGAATAATATTCCATTGTATATATGTGACACATTTTATTTATTCATTCATCTGCTGTAGGACACCTAAATTGATTCTATATAAAATATTCTATTGTAAATAGTGCTGCAATAAACATGGGAGTGCAACTATCTCTTCAATATACCAATTTCCATTCCTTTGAAAGAACATCAAGCAGTGGGATTTTTTAAAAGTCCAACAAAGTTCCAAGAAGCAAAACTTGAATTTGTCACATGCCAAGTACTGTGTCAAGTTCACATGAATGAAATGATGTGTTGGCATTATATTAAGTATTGAAAGTAATCTAGAGATGATTTAAAGTATATGGAGTGATGTTTTTAGGTTATATGCAAAGAGTATACCATTTTATATAAGAAATTGGAGCATTTGTAGATTTTAGTATCCATGGAGGGTCCTGAAATCAATCCCCATGGATACCAAGGGATGACTGTACATTCTGACACAAAGTTTCCTTAAAAGAAGTAACATATGGATGATTTTAAAATTCAACCTATTTATCTTTTTCAAATATATTTTTAAATTTTCATATAGTAAAATTCACTTTTTTTCATATAGTTTTATGGGCTTTTATAATTGCATACAGATGTGTCACCATCACCACAGTCAGAATGTATAAAAATTCCATCACCCCAAAACATTCCATCATATTGTCCTTTTGGTATCAAACTCTCCCCATGCTTCCAATCCATGGGAATCACTGGTATGTTCTCCGTCCCTATGGCTTTGCGTATCCCAGGATATCATTTGAACGGAATCATTAGAATATGTAGGTTTTGAGTCTGGTTTCTTTCACATAATGCAACTGAGATCTATCTATGTTATTGTATCAGCTCCTTCATGTTTGTTGCTGAATAGCAGTCCTTTGTAGGGATGTACTCAAACTTATCTTTTTACCAGTTGAAGGACATTTGGGTAGTTTCTGGTTTTAAGAATAAAGTTGCTGTAAACATTCACACCAAAAAAGTGCCCATTTATTTTACAAATGAAGAAGCAGAGACAAGTCAGAGCTTCAGTAATCACAACAAAATCACCCATCCAGGAAGTGGCCAAACCAGGATTCAGACTCAATTTCCAGATTCTAAGTCCAGTGTTTCTGTTAGGTGGTGCAGCTCCCCTCACCACACTGCTTCTAGGCTACTATGCTGTCAGTGAGCAATGAAGCATCAGCTGAAACAGGAGGTAAACTGGTTTTGTCTTCATGATATTATGATCATTGTCTCTCTTCTGGAAGATGAAGCTGAAATTTCAGGCAATTTAATTAATTTTTTAAAAATAATTGTAGATATAGGATCTTGATATTGCCCAGGTTGATCTTGAACTTCAGGCCTTCCTCCTGGCTCAGCTTCCCAAAGTTCTAGGATTACAGGCATGAGCTACCATGCCTGAGCTTGATATTTACAGACCAAAAGTACACCTCTCAGGACAGCTGAGTAAAAAAGAAGCACTTATCAAATTCGGATTTAAGTTTCCAAAATTCAACTACCTTTGCTAGTATGCACTCTTCCAAATTGGTGGCTCCTGAACTTGGGAAGAAAGGAAAGGATTCCAAGAAGGAAGAGGAGGGCAGCTCATGGGATTCTTTGGCACAGAAAAATTGCTTCCCTATATCTGCTCCTTGAAAAATTACATAATTAAGGAGAGAAAGTCCCAGAGATTTTGTGAGGAAATAAAAAATGTCTGCTCTGTCTCTGTGTGTTCCAATAATTAAAGACTGACTTATGATCACAAACTCTTTTAAGTATGTGGAGTTAAACTTTATTCACCTCTTAACCTGAACAATTTTTAATTGTTAGAGAATAAATGTTTCAACTTGGGCCAAGAAAGGAGTGATTTCTGGATGGTGGCAAAACTGAACAAGATATGCAGATAGCCAGAATACAGATAAAGTAATTAATCACAATAATCCATTTTGTCTTTGATACATTTTTAAAAATAACAGTCTCAGATAAGCAACCGTTAGATTTGTGTTTCACATCTTGAACAGCTCTGGTCACTTAATATAGGCCAATTAAGAGCCCAGTGACAGCATGTTTTAGAGTTTTATTAAATACTTATGCATTGAATGAAATTGATCAAGATTGGGGAGAAAAGACAAACCCTGTCTGCTTTGCAATCCCACTTGCCAAGGCTGCTAAACTACGGTTTGGATTCCAACCGGTGTACTGCAAGATAATGTTTTCCATCCTTGGGCATCCAGGTGAGGCCAGAGATGGGCCAAGCTCTTGAGGAAGTCACCTGCAGCACAGAAGATCCTCAACTATGTTCCAAATACTATTCAGTTGACCCTAGTCTGTGGTATAAATATTTTTATTTTCTGAGTGATATCATGTGAAAAATATCGGGAAACTCTTTACACGCAAAGCATTAGATAATCTAAAATCAAGCATTTCTACTTCAGATAGCCCAAGCCAGAGTTAAAGCACCTATATTCGTTAAGGCAGTTTAAATTCCCAGCTTCCCCGTTGTTCAGTCCATGCTCCCTGCCCAAAACTGGAGAAATGCTACCACTAGATTCAACCAGACATTCCTCAGTAGGAGAAATACGCATTTGCATGTCTCTGCCTTTTCCCAGCATTTCCACAAGTAAGCAAGAAAGGACTGCCACACGGAATCCCATGAATTCCTATGTTCCATACCATACTCGTGGAATATTCAATATTCATGGAATTACATTTGATCAGTGAATAACAATGAAATGCTATTGCATCTTACATTTGAGATGTGATCTAAAAGAAAACACAGAGAGAGGTCTGAGTTTTTCTGAAGACAGAATGTGATGTAAGGGGAAATATATATATAGCAATTAAATATAATTTTGGCAATTAAACATATTTGGCAATTAAGGTAAGTACAAACAGTTGGGATTTTCAAACAACAGCTCTTTGAAGGAACAGAATGCCTTAGAATGTTCACCCTAGTACATACCCTGACAAATGAATCTAACGGCAACTATTTAAGAATGAGCATCAGGGTTATGCTGAGTAGGAAGCATGACATTCTAGGGTTACAATGATAATTCTACTTTTACAAAACTGAACCATACGTCATTGTTAGCCCTAAGTGCCTTTCCCTTGGAGGTTATATAAAAGAATGACGGTATATTGGATGACCTTTAATTATTCAGTTTCCTTCTAAGGATAGCGATCTGTCGTCTAGCTCCAACTGTGGGTCAGACACTAAGTAAGAGAGCTTCAAAGAGAATTGCAGCCAAGGAACGAATACGTCGAAAAAACACAAGCACCTGATCTGTTTCCTTCCGACGATTCCTTTCACGCTTTAGGGCCTATGTATAGCCATCTCTCCCACTCCCTGTTGAAATAAACAAGTCTTCAAATAGCACCAGATGTGAATGGCAAATTTGAATTTTAAATTTCGAACACTACAGGTAAGAAGCAGGCAGCAACAGGGGAGCAGAGTATCGCCTTCTGAAAACGTAACTCACCTCCTACACCACAAACTTCGGGCCTTGGCAACAGGAGGCGGCAACAGAGCGGCCCAGCCTGGGAACTGCCTCTGCTGCTGCTTTCTAGAGAGCGGAGAAACGGATGTGAATGTAGCTCAGCATTCCAGAAACACAGCAGCCTGGCACAGTGAACACTGGAGTGGTGCCTGGCTCTCACGCAAGTTGCACGACAGATTCTCTGTTCTCCTCAGGGGGTCCTGGAAAGTGTGAGCTATAGGTGCAAGCAAGTAAAAAGAACACTTTGATTTAACAAGGGTGTGCCGGTGGTCACCCTCCGTTTGTTGTCCCAGCATGCAGCACTGTAGCCTATTGGCCTGCATGAAAGCCCCTTCAGACAGGGAGGAGGCTGGGGTAGACGCTCAACTTCACACACTGGCATTAGCACTGGAGGGGATTCTATTCAACCTTCCAGCAAAGAAAAAAGCATTCTTTAAAGTAGGAGGGGCTGGGCAGGCAATATGGTTGGGAGGTCAGGCACACAGCTTGTCTCAAAGCTGAGTTTTCACAGCAATCACACTGTTTTTATTTAGATTGGATTTTACAATCAATAAAACTTGCAAAAATCACTAAAGATGCCTTTATGTAAAATTCATGTAAGAGAATACTGCCAGGCACAGTGGCTCATGCCTGTATTCCCAACACTTTGAGAGGCCAAGACAGGAGGATTGCCTGAGGCCAGGAGTTCGAGACCAGCCTGTCAAACATAGTAAGACCCTGTGTATATTTTTAAAAAGAGAAAAAGGCTGGGTGCGGTGGCTCACACCTGTAATTCCAGCACTTTGGGAGGCTGAGGCAGGTGGATCACCTGAGGTCAGGTGTTCCAGACCAGCCTGACCAACATGATGAAACTCTTGTCTCTACTAAAAATGTAACATTAGCTGGGCGTGGTGGCGCATGCCTGTAATCCCAGCTACTCAGGACGCTAAGGCAGGAGAATCATTTGAACCCAGGAGGCCGAGGTTGCAGTAAGCCGAGATCGTGCCACTGCACTCCAGCCTGGGCAACAAGAGCGAAACTCCATCTCAAATAAATAAATAAATAAAGTGGGAGGTACTGCAGGAGATGGTGTTTCTAAGACCATGGAGAGATGGTAAAGAAAGGCAAGTTGGGAATTGACAGAGAGGCTGTGCTAGAACAATGTTTTCAAGTTCAACCTAAGGTCAATAGAGTTTGCTAGATACGAGAAACATGGAAATAAATGTTCTTTCTCTTTTCCAAGTGATTTCAGGAAAATATTCACTCTGAGAAAGCACTTCCTTATGCTTCTCAAGATGAAAAGAAGGTTTCTATTTATGTATCATCCAAATGTCCTGGTGAGAAGCAAAACTTATTTGTCAAACACGCTGAACCTACCCACCCATACTGACTCATCTACTATCTCAGATGCTCTCTGCAATCCAGAATCTTTAAAAAGGAAAATCAGATACTTCAATGGTGTTTTTTCCCACATAGCTACTTATTATGACTTTTGTAGCTTTGCATTTTTTCTTTACTTCGACATGTTATTTTTTAAAGCTTTTTGGTTTATTGCTAATTTCCTCTTTTTGTGGGCTCAGTTGTACAATATGGTATGTGTCGGCTTGCAATTTTGGAGCTGAATTTATGGGCCTGCTATAGTTCAAATGATATTCTATTTTGGCTTGTTTTATTTTTGCCTGGACTTGATATGTTTTATGAGGTTCTTTCCTATAGTACTGGCATTCATATCTGGCATAACCAAAATTCTGTCTCTCATTTAATATTCCTTCAAAGCTTTAAACCTAAGTATTTTCTTTTTCTTTGTGTGATGTTGGAGCTTGTTGTGATTTTTTAAAAATATCTGGAAACATTTCCTTCCACATCAGAAACTCAGGTTTGCAAGAAATCCCTTTGGGAGTCTTCAAATGTGTATTTGAAGGGCAGAGAGGAGAGACAGCCAACACTGGACCTCCTGTCCACCCAGTGTACATCTGTGGGGGAAGGGATGAGGCTGGAGAGCACAGACTGGCCCTGATTCTCCACCCGGACCCTCTGAAGCCCTTACCTGCCTGATGCCCTTTCCCCTCTAGTGAGGTGCGACCGCACTGCCCTCGTTAGCAACAGGCTGCTCTTCTCCAAGCTTCCCACTTCCACAGTGAAAATGAGACAGCCACTGCTGCTGGGTTTCTTGTACAGGCTGACTTGATCTTCCAGAAGAATGTGAAAACAAAAACCAAAATCGTAAAGGTCTGGGGGAACCCAGGGTAGCTCAAAAAGACGTGTGCCTGTATTAGTCCACGGAATAAACTTCTGCACAAACCACTCTACCTAAAGAAAGCTATAAAAATCTTATGATTCCTCAGGAGTCCCTTGATCCAGCCTGGTCCTGCCCCTAACTAGCTGTGTGGCTTTGCGCAAATAACTTCTCCAGGACTGAGTTTTCAAAGTCAGAGATGAAAGGGACAATGGGATCTTCAGGCCCAACTCCTGCTATTTCTAGTGTGGAAATAGAAGATTGGAGCAGCCGAGTGACCTGCCAAAGCCATGGTTAGTTAGAGGTGGGTCATCTGCCTCGCCATAAAAAAACTTTTTTTCATCACATCATACAGTTTCTCTCACCTGCAAAACTTGACTGGGGAGTGGGGAGACGTTGGCAGTTAAGAGGGGAAGAGCGGAACAACTGCAAAAGCTTCTTAAAGTTTTCATGCTGTGCAGGTCCACAACTGCGGGAAGCTGGGTTAATGCATGTTCAGAGCAGCCATTTCTAATACCTCTGTTTCTTTCTCACTTGTCTCCTCTCCATCTCTTTCCCCCCTCCCTTCCACCTTTTCTCCACATCTCATTCATGTTTTCTTCTTTATCATCTTTCTTTTTCTTTTCTATTCTTCATGATTTTGAGGTAGGAAATACCTTACCTATAGTTTACTGTGCTTTTTTTTTTTAAGAGAGGGCATCACTCCATTGCCCAGGCTGGAGTGTGGTAGCACAATCACGGATCTCTGCAGCCTTGACCTCCTGGGCTCAAGTGATCCTTCCACCTAGCCTCCCGAGGAGCTGGGACTACAGGCACGTGCCATCACACCTGGATAATTTTTAAACTGTTTTCTAAGATGGGGGTCTCACTTTGTTGTTTAGGCTGGTCTGAAACTCATGGGTTCAGGCGATCCTCCCACCTCAGCCTCCCAAAGTGCTGGGATTACAAGAGTAAGTCACTACACCTGGTCTTTTGCATACTTTATTTTCTTTAGAAGGAAAATATGAGAGATAACCAATTAGTAAATAGAAATTATATACCTTCAAAGACAAAGTGTTTCCAAAAACAAATTTTGGGAAAATGGAATTAGATGGAAAAAAAGATCTTAATTTTATATTTTGGGCTTCAGAGGTTTAACATTTCTATAGAAGGGTGTGCTAGAAAGAAAAGTTAGATGACTTGCTTCTGGAAAATGCAGCATTCTAATTCAACTGTTGTCTGAGAAGAGAAAGCAGAGAGTACTCATTGTACTAATGTGAAAAAGATGAATGACACCTAAATGGGTTTTCTTTGCATCACAGACCACGGTTAAGTGTTTTACATGCATTTGTCACTGCTATTAATGTAATCACATAAAACTTTCTCTTGTTCTCAAGTGCTTTTAAAGTGAGCTATTTGAGCTTTTGATTCTGCAGGTTTTCCTTCTCTTTCAAAATTAGCAAAGGTAATATGTAAGCCCTGAAACTTTTTTTTTTTTAAATGTAAGAGCAGAAGTAAAGAAGAGTATGGTAGTTATTTGGGTAAATTGAGAACTGTGGCGTACCTTTCATGGGCTGTTGCCCGTAATTGTAATAAAAATATCCTGAGAGGATCATAAAGGATGTTGCAAGCGTTTTCTGAACCATACATTAGTGCCAGATCATCTATGCAGGAGTCCACACAGGCATTCTTCTCCTGCTGTGTTTTCCTTCTAACTCAGGAACTCCCAACCACCTCAGGGAGAGACCCCAAATCAATGCTGTGCCCCACCCAGCAGGGAAATCTTGGGATGGAGAAAGGGCAGTCCTGAGTTTCTGGAACCCATGCAGAGTTCTAACTATGTCAGAGGCATGTGAACCAGAGCAACTCCATCTTGAATGGGGCTAGGTAACATAAGGCTGAAACCTAGTGGGGTGCATTCTCAGATGGTTAAGGCATTCTAAGTCACAGGATGAGACAGGAGGTCAGCACAAGATACAGGTCATAAAGACCTTGCTGATAAAACAGGCTGCAGTAAAGAAGCTGGCTAAAAGCTACCAAAACCAAGGTGGCTGCAAGAGTGACCTCTGGTCTTCCTCACTGCTACGCTCCCACCAGTGCCATGAGAGTTTACAAATGCCATGGCAATGTCAGGGGGTTACTCTACACGGTCTAAAAAGGGGAGGCATGAATAACCCACCCCTTGTTTAGCATATCAAGAAATAACCCTAAAAATGGGCACCCAGCAGTCGTTGGGGCTCTTCTGTCTATGGAGTAGCCATTCTTTTATTCCTTTACCCTCCTAATAAACTTGTTTTCACTTTATGGACTCACCCTGAATTCTTTCATGCATGGTATCCAAGAACCCTCTCTTAGGGTCTGGATTTCCTGTAATAACTAGGGTAGGCTCCTTGCACGGTGGTGAAAAGTTTCTCTTTACCACCTCATTGCACCCTGTCCCAGCCTCGAGAGTGAAAGGAGACCTGCCTCCTTTCTTCCTTCAACCAGAAAGACTTGATTTGAGACTTGGCTTTACCATTTCCAGGCACCGTGGCCTTGGACAGATACTCTTTCTAAGGCTCAATGCTTTATATAATATCCACCTTCCAGGGCTCCACTGAGATCACACATGGAAAGCTCCTGGCATAGAGGCTGGCACACAAAATGCACTTAGTGCTACATGTTCATTCTGTCCACCAGCCTACTAAAGGGCCATGAAGTTACCAAAAGTGGCTTCGAAAGCCGCTAAGACTCTTATTCTGTAATAGTTGAGAAGAAGCAAGCTCATTTTTGCTTAAAATTAGTAGACTTTTTTAAAGAACAGTTTAGGGTTTATAGAAAAATTGAGGAAAAAGTATGAAGAGATCCCACATACCCCCTGCCTTGCCCCCATCCTTACCCCTAACAGTTTCTCCTGATGAGACAGGAGTTTGCAAGACTAGTTTCCCAAGACACACATCACAAGACATCGCTGATCAAACAGAATGCCATACAGAAGCCAAACAAAACCTGCCATAACCAAGATGGCAACAGAAGCGACTCTGGTTACCCTTGCTGCTCTTATATGCTAATTATAATATATTAGAATGCTAAAAGAAACTCCCACTAGCACCATGACAGCTTACAAATGCCATAGCAACTCCCAGAAGTTACTCTCTATGTCTAAAAAGGACAGAAATACTTGGTAATGGAAATACCCCGCCCCTTTCCCAGAAAACTTGTGAATAATCTAATCCTTGTTTAGCATATGATCAAAGAATAACCATAAAAATACCCAGCCAGTAGCCCTTAGGGCTACTCTGCCTATGGGTAACCACTCTTTAATTCCTTTACTTTCCTAATAAACTTGCTCTCACTTTACTCTGTCCACTTGCTCTTGAGTTTTTTCCTACATGAAGCCAAAAATGCACTTGGTCTCCTGGGCTGAGCCCCAGTTTTGTGGTTTGCCCTGAAGCACTAGTATTAGTATTTTTGCATTCGTGTGGTACATTCATTGCATTGATGAGCCAATATTGATATATCATTCTCACTAAATCTGTAGTTTACATTAAGGTTCACGCTTTTGAGTGTACATTCTGTGGGTTTTGACTAACATATGACATACATCCACCATTACGGTATAAATCAGAATGGTTTCACTGCCCTAAAACTCCCCTGTGCTCCACCTATTTACCTCTCCTTTGTTCTCCCAGAATTCTTGGCAGCTGCTGATCTGTGTCTCCATAATTTTGCCTTTTCCACAATATCATATAGGTGGAATCATATAGTATGTAGGCTTTTAGATTGGCCTTCTTTCACTTAGCACTATGTATTTTTTCCTCCATGTCTTTTTGTGGCTTGATAGATCATTTATTTTGATGCTTATTACTCATTTCAGGAATAATATTTCATTGTCTGGAGGTACCACGGATTTTTTTATCCATTCATCTATTGAAGGACATCTTAGCTGCTTTCAGGTTTTGGCAACAATGAATAAATTTGCTATCAATATTTGTTTGCAGGTTTTTGAGGGGACATAAGTTTTCAATTCATTTGGGTAAACACTAAAAAGCAAAATTGCCAGATGATTTAAGTCCGTTTAGTTTTCTGAAAAACTGCCAAACTTTCTTCCAAAGTGGCCATACCATTTTGCATTCTCACCAGCTTTTTTTTAAATACTGAAAAGTCGCTTGGATGAAAGGGCACATTTCTATTAGTAGTCACAAACACTTGCACGTCCCTATGTTTTGTTTGCATCCAGAAGTAAAGACGATTTGAATTTCTAAGAGACTCAAACTTCCATTCCAAGAGCTCCCTACATCTGAAAGTTATTTCTTCCTCTTATAAAAAGTATAATGACCCATGTGGGAAAAAAAATAATTAAAGGCATGATAAGGTCCAAGATGTATTAAAAGAGCAAATTTTTAGTTAAACTTTTATTTTTTAATACACAAAAATATGCCAGGTCATTCACATAATGTGGGAACTGTAAAACCAATGAGGAAAAAAATATTTCAAATAAGATGATCTTGTGATGGGGGTCACTCTAAGGAGAAATAAAAAAGGAAAACAGATGTTTAAGTAGCTAAAATTATAATTTGCTTTTCTGGTTATTTTAAGTTCTAATGCTTATATGTTCACTGCTATATCTTTCTGTGACCCTAAGCCAAATAATATTACAAGAAATGTGTAATTTTTTACAACTTTCTGATAAGACAGGTTAAAATAAGGAAAAAGCCAGAAAGAAAGGGAGAGGAGAATTGAGTAGTGACTATTTTAGGACTTTTTTCTTGAAAGGACATCAAGTGTCTCTGAGAGATTTTTCCACAAGTCGACTAAGAGTGGGTGGACTCCAGTAGAGCGGTTTTGCCCAAAGTTTCATGGCTACTTATATGAAATTCTGACTGGAGAAATCCCAGTTTATGGTCAGTCTAGCAAGAATCAAGTAAGCTTTCTGATGAATATCCAGTTAGCCAAGAAGTCTATAATTTGGAAAGAGTAATGAATTAATATTTTTAAAAATGGTCACATACCCTCTGAGTCAGACAGCAAGCATGTCTGTTTTCTGTGGTCCTGAAATCAAATGCCTTGAGGTAAGACTGGGAGAAGGAGCCAATGAAACATCAGTGGATAAAATGACCAGTATTTGGGTCAGACTCCAAAAAAGAGAAGAAAAACCTGTAGGGTCTCACAGCAGCCGCAGTAAATGGGTGGATATGGCTATTACCCTCATAAACACCCCAAGAGCACGACTCCTCTGCTCGTCTTCCTTCTGCCCATTCTCCAGTGATACTCTTTCCTGCTTCCTACTGGCTTTTTCTAACTTGACAAGTCTCCCAAAGTTCTTTGACCTGGGAGACAACCAGAGATGTCATCTATCAGGGCCACGGCTGGGGGAGACTGCTGGTCTGCAGGTATAAGCAGAAGCTGATTTGACAGAGCAGAATCAGCAGAAGCTGATTTGACAGGTATAAGCAGAAGCTGATTTGACAATATGTTGGGGCAAACAGAACCACAGGATAAAAATCCAAGGAGTACTAGATTTGAGAAGGCAGAGAGAGGGAAATAGGAAAGCAAAACAAAACAAGAAAACTGTTGTGAAAATCTTTTCACATCTAACCAATGACTAAAACAACATATTTGTCATTCTTTATATATATGCAGTCTCAAAAGCAGCACAAACATTGATTGATAAAAATTGAAGTGTGTATCCATGTTCTCACTCATAAGTGGGAGTCGAACAATGAGAACACATGGACACAGGGAGAGGAACCTCACACACCGGGGCCTCTCGGGGGGTGGGGGACAAGGGGAGGGAGATCACTGGGACATATACCTAACATATGTGGGGCTTAAAACCTAGATGATGGGTTGATTGGTGCAGCAAACCACCATGGCACATGTATACCCATGTAACAATCCTGCATGATCTGCACATGTATCCCAGAACTTAAAGTAAAATAATTTTTAAAAACTGAATTTTACATTTTTAACCCTGTCTACTTGAGATACTGTGTCCAGCTAGAGACAGAGAATAAAAATCATGCCTGGCTGGGCTTGTTCCCAGTTTGGGAACTTGGCAGCTTTTTCAGAGTTTCACTCAAGTTCTCAGGTCAAAGGAATCAAGTAGAAGAGGTATTAGTGTAAACATGCTGTGTTTTTCTGTGAGTAACAAACCTACTCCAGTTATTTATTTTAGATTTACAAAAATGTTTCCATCCCAGCAGCTTCAGGGCATGTGACAGTATAAAATTTGAGACTCATTAAAGAAAATTTCAATGTATTTCAGCTTTGTACAATAGCTTCCTCCTGGCCCTCTGAAAATATTAAAATTTCTTATAGATACAGTTTGCATTATTCTGCAATTGCCAATGAATTAAAAAATGTTTTGAGGGTACCTCTACCATTAAAAAAACAGTCTCATTAGAAAAGGATGAATATTTTAAAATGATACACTGTAAATTTTAAATGAAAATCTAAAAATCTTCCCCCTGCACTTTTTACAAACACTTTTTCAAAGGTTTTAATGTCTCATTTTCTTGATAGTTTGTTTTCTCTGCAAGCATGTGCTCTTTCTAAAATGTTTATCATCTCCTGCATCTATTGATGAGTTAGGCCTGGGAAATCTAACCCAAGGTATTGGGCTCACAGGAAAACTGCCCTTTGCTTTGCCTCATATAGAAGGAACGACCTCTGGGGCTAGTCACCCAGATACATTATGCATAAAAGAATTTGCATTAGAACTCTGACACTGCTTCTCTTTGAAAAATGGAAATCTATGAGCGAAGTAATGCATCCTAGGTAAACTGTGGATGGTTAATATTTTGTCTTTTCCAGATGTCATCGCTATCTTATGTTCTTTAAGTCAGTAGTTTTCAAATATTCACTTTGAGTATTAGAAAATTGGGATTTTCATGATGAATTCACAATGTGCTAGAGGCAGTTAACATATTTATGGGGCACCTGTGGTATGCAGTTCATAGTACAGGGGCTATTTAAAGTAAATTAGTAAAATATTTCCTTTCTGACTCTTTTTTTAAATAAAATATTTTATCCCTTTTGTCAAATAATTCATTGCCTCTTTGGAGAAAAAAATATAAGCAAACAAAGCATTTTAAGATGATTGTAAGGCAGCATTTAAACATGTGAAGAATAATGCAGTGTGTTCTCAGGGCTGTGAGAGCTGCTAGAAAGAGAATTAAGAAGAAACCATGATGGGCTGGGTTAAGATGTGATAGCTTCCTGGAATACCTGTGTTTTGACCTGGATTTTGATGGTTAGATAACAAGGGCAAAAGCCAGCACTTGTGAATGCAAGTCCAGGACATGAAATCCCCATGCATGGGCAGAATATGAATAGAAGAAATGAACAAAGCCAATAAATGTCTACTTTAAATGTCTTAGAAATCATGTTTTAGGATTAATTTTTCTTCTTGTATTAGTTAGACTTTGGGACTCAAATAATGTAAGTCAGCTTGAGAGAGTGGAAGTTTAAAAAAGTGGATTTATGATATGGATACTAGGAAACTCATGACACCCTAAGGGGTCAGAAGGAATTAGAAAAACACATTAGGAGCATCAGTCTAACAGGGCAGTCATTCACCAGAAACAGGCATCACGGGAAACCACCTCCACGCCCCCTACTCCCTACCAGTGTTTCCTGCCGTCTCTCTGCTTCTCCTTTTGCATGTATTTCTCTTTCTTTCTCCTCTCTGTCTTTCCAGGCTATTTCCTCCGCCCCCTGATCTATGTGGCAGAAAATATGGCCTGTTTATCTTTTTTTCACTAGCACAGACCAAGGTTAAAATTTCTTGGGCCACCTTCAAAATTGCCAAGAAAGGGACTCTGCAAGGCTTAGCCGATTACCCCGGGACAGATAAGACTGGAGCCTACAGGCATTGTCACAATGTCTAAAAATGACTGTTAGAAACCTGCCCCTGTGACCAGCAGTGGGCATAAGGGAATCCCAGAGAAGGACACCTCAGATATCCCAGTGTGTCTACTATACTTATAGATCTGAATTCTCATTGCAATTCCACTGGATTGACACTTACCACAGCTATGCACTATTTTATGAACTAGGTTGTTCTAGTGAGTTCTTCGGAAGCCTGGAAATATAGTCCCCACTTTGAGGATGCCATGTCTTGTGGCCTCAATCATGGCAGTAAGGCACAGTTGAGGTAGCTTGGGCTCTGGTATTGGAAAATAAGGGGTTGAAAGTTCTGGTAACTTTTCATAGTGGGGGCTCTTCAGTCATCTTCTACTGTCTTTTCTGAATAACGAATTTACCAGTTCATCAACTGGACTTAAATCAAACAGCCTGGGTGCATTAGTCCGTTCTCACGCTGCCATGAAGAAATACCCGAGACTGGGTAATTTACAAAGAAAAGAGGTTTAATTGAGTCACAGTTCCACACGGATGGGGAGGCCTCAGGAAACTTTCAATTATGGCAGAAGGCACCTCTTTACAGGGCAGCAGGAGAGAATGGGTGCCAAGCAAAGGGGGAAGCCCCTTATAAAACCATCAGATCTCGTGAGAACTCACTCGCTATCACAAGAATAGCACGGGGGAAACCGCCTCCAGGATTCAATTACCTCCACCTTGTCCTGACCTTGAAACATGGAGATTATTACAATTCAAGGTGAGATTTGGGTGGGAACACAGCCAAACTATATCACTGGGTAACATGGCAAAACCCCAGCTCCAAAAAAATACAAAAATTAGCCTGGCATGGTGCATATACCTGTAGTCCCAACTCCTTGGAGGCTGAGGTGGGAAAGATTGCTTGAGCCTGGGAGGTTGCGCAGTAAGCCAAGATTGTGCCACTGCACTCCAGCCTGGGTGACAGAGCAAGACACTGTCTCAAGAAAAAAAAAGAAAAAAGAAATTAAAGAGCCATTGTGTTAATTGTTCCACTCACAGACATTTCATTCTGGAATTTGTTCTTGATTTATAGTAGAAGCCATTGCTTTTTTTGGCAGGGGGAAGAGAGAATGAAAGTAAAGTATAACTGCTCACTCTCATAAATGTTTTTTTCTGTCATGTGCACTATTACTGAGAATATTTTTACAGACCTTAGTAAGATTTTCTGGACCAAATTGGCATAGTTATATACAGGTGTCTTTTTGCCATGAGAACATCTTTGCTACCAGTAATAGAAAATCTGGTAAATAGGCTAAATACCTATCAATGAACACTACATGGATTCATTTTATAAACATACCTGGAAGGCTGTAGGAGAGGTACTAAGATGTTTAGAACTATGGCTATTACTACAGCCAGCCTCAGATAAAACTGATTTCCAGAAATCAAACTATTAGTATCAATGCACAGAGTTTATAAGCTCTGGGTCACCAGCTCTGCTTTCAGCACTGGCCTCAACTGATTCATAGCTTTCTTGACCTCATGCATATTGGTCACTTATGTACCCAAATACTAGGAGACAGAGCACTGATGATGGGTTCTACTGCTTTGGGATCTCTATTGAGTTAGTGTCATTCATATCACATAAAAAATAACTCAGCCTCAAGATACAATTTTTCTTGTGACAGAGAACATTAGGATTTAACATTATGTGTCCTGTGAAAGAAACAAAATAAAAAAATTACATGATGGAGCTGTGGCTGTTGCTTTATTTCAACAACAGACATAACATAAAAGAGGAGACACTCAATTAACAGACTGAGGAAAAGGCATGTGAGGCTTTACATCATGCATGCCAATAAAAAACCCTTATTACATCTTAAAACTGAGTCTACTCAGCAACATCTTCACTGGTTTGTTTAAAGTGAAATAGGTTAATTTCCAGTTATATTCCCCAACACCTAACAAGGTGTTAGGCTTGGGTCCCATTTAGGGGGCTGAGGCTGACTTGGGATTGTTCTTTATGGAGGCTGGGCTATAAAAGAAGCAATTCTCAAAGCTAGATTTTACACTAGAAATTCTCCAAGACTGCATGAAACTAAGAAGGAAAGAAAGGAGAGAGAAGACAGGGAAACATTTCAAATTAAAATACGGTAGAGTGTGCATCAGTCTGAAGGAAGAAGAGTGGGCAGGAAGGCTGTGGCCCCAAAGAAGCAGAGAGAGTAAGGAAGGATTAAGCCCAAAAAGTAGGCTCCACAGAGGAAGAAAATCATCAATTTGTTTGCCATGGTAGCCCCAGTGTCTAGAATGATGTCTGGCACATTGTAGATGCTCGATTAATAATAATGGTTGACTCAATACCTGAGTGAATGAAAGGTGAACTTGTATGATTCAGGGCACAAAATAAATGTCTCTTTTATTTCAACTTCAGCACATATGGCATAAAATTGCTTTTAAAATTATCCAACTATACCAGAGTAGAAATATGTTCCTAGAAGGGATGAATGCATGAAGCCAGGCTGTGCAAAAGGGCTTTCCCTTCGTATTTCACTATAACAATATCTCCATAATTATCATAGTAACTGAACTTCATTAAGTGCAGAATCTGTCTCCGACATTTTCCTTTGCTGCTTGAGTATTTGTATTGTGATTTCTCTGTTTTATTAAGAAAAAATTCAGAAATAATACCAAGTAAAATTGAATGCGTGATATCATAATAGCAAACAAGCCTTTCCATTAAAGATATTTTATTTTCCATCTACTATTTTCTAGCTTGGAAAATGTCATATTGGCAGGATCGAACTCCTCCCCCTAGCATTTGACTCGCTCTATCCTCACTTTACCCAATCCCATTAACTCAATCTCATATCCTACCATGTATTCACCACCATAATTAAACTAACCTACTCTCATCTGCATCATATGTTTTATTTCCTAGATTTCTGGGTTACATTTATCTCCATATCTGGATGCTATCCACCTTTTCTATAGTTTCTACTTTCATTTTTCAAGTTCTAGTGTAATTTGCTGTGCTCTTTAAAACGTTTATGTCCAGGATTCTTCACAGAGTTTCTACTGCATTTATAATTTTTAGAACAAAGCCAATATTTAGGTACTCTACAGAGGTTCTTTCATGATATTTCAAGTATTTCTTGAATATTTCATGTTTCTTTCAAATATTTCAACAATAAATATTTGATTTTTTTCCAGCTGTGCTTTTGTGAGTATGTATTTTCGTCGTTTTATTTATTTATTTATAATTTATTTATTTTTTTGAGACAGAGTCTCACTTTGTCACCCAGGCTAGAGTGCATTGGCATGATATAGGCTCACTGCCGCCTCCACCTCCCAGGCTCAAGCAATCCTTCCACCTCAGCCCCCTAAGTAGCTGGAACATCACACACCACCACAACTGGCTAATTTTTAAATTTTTTGTGGAAATGGGGTTTCACCATGTTGCCCAGTCTGGTCTTGAACTCCTGGGCTCAAGTGATCTGCTCACCTTGGTCTCCCAAAGTGCTGGGATTACAGGCATGAGCAACTGCACCTGGCCCGTAGTTATATTTAAAAGCAACCAGAGGCCACGCACAGTGGCTCAAACCTGTATGCTAGCACTTTGGGAGGCTGAGATGGGTGGATCACCTGAGGTGAGGAGTTCTAGACCAGCCTGACCAATATGGTGAAACCCTATCTCTACTAAACATACAAAAATTAGCCACACGTGGTGATGTGCTCCTACTAAAAATACAAAAATTAGTCGGGTGTGGTGATGTGCTCCTGTAGACCCAGATACTCAGGAGGCTGAGACAGGATAATTGCTTGAACCTGGGAGGTGGAGGTTGCAGTGAGTTCAGATCAAGCCACTGTCCTCCAGCCTGGGTGACAGAGAGAGACTCCTTTTCAATAAAGTAAAATAAAATAAAAATAAAAGCAACCAGAGTCTAAAACACTAGATAGGATGCCATGAGTAGGTGCTGTACCACACGTTTTACATGAGCACATTATGCAGCACAATTTTCTACGTACTTGTAAAAGTAGGAGTGTATGAACATGATCTGTAGCCAATGACATTTGTTTATTCCAATGCATTAAATTATTTTGAAATGTCATAAATCTTGTATTTTTGATTTCTCTACCTGCTGAAGCATTAGTCTGTTAGCCACACCAGGTTGAGACTAACATTATCTATCTAACATCTATTTCTTTGATTTCTGTACCTGGTCTGTTAGCCACACCAGGTAAAGACTAGAAGTCTTTGCTCCAAGTTTATGAACTTTACAATGACTTTTTCGGAGGCAACATCTGGCTACAAGAAGGACTTCACAGATAGCTGCAGTGGATGCTGTGTGCAAGTGACAGCAGGTTATCATGAGTTCAGGCCGCTGGAGGGCTTTGTGTGCCTGTGACGTTCTGTGGTTGTCTCCTCTTTAGTTGTCCTTCTGATAAGCTCTAAGTCATTCCTCTAATGATGATGGGCTTACAATTTGAAAGCCCTCTCTATGCCAGATGTGGTCCTACACCAAAAATTTAACATTAGTAGCGTCTGCTTGATAAAAATGTAATTAACATGTATAACATAATTTATTAAAAACGCACATTCCTGGCTTTTGGTTATAGCAAAGTGGCATATACTAGAATAATTTCCTGCCGTTAACAGTCGTAAACTCTGTACAAAATATAAAACACAACTGCTTTAGTTACCAGAGAGCAACAAAAAGCAGGCAGAAAATGAAGGTGATATGATCCTTGAAATAACTGAAACAAGTTGAGTAATACATATATATTTGTTCTGACATTTCTTTTTACGGAAATCCCCAGTCCACGCAACATATGGGGTCTAGAGATCTGTCAGAGAATAGAAATCCTTCTGTGCTGAGAAGCTCAGAAGTCAGAGTTCAGGGCTGCCAGAGCACCTGAAATTTGAAGGAAGAAATTCTATAAATGAAGCAGTCACCAAAGGGAGCAGATCCTCAAATCTGCACAAAACGACCTTCATATTTTTAGCTATACTCTGAAATGCACAATTGAAAAGAATGTCTTAAGTGGGAATCAAATGCCAAAGGCTGAAGGAACTGGGCAGAGATTTCAACGTCTGCCCAGTCTAGGGGAGACCGAATTTGGCATTCAAGTCTTACTAAGTTAACAGGGCTTGGTGAACATCTTGAACTTTCCATTAAAATCCAGAATGGTGGCTGGGTACGGTGGCTTAAGCCTGTAATCCCAGCACTTTGGGAGGCCGAGGCAGGTGGATCATGAGGTCAGGAGTTTGAAACCAGCCTGGCCAAGATGGTGAAACCCTGTGTCTACTAAAAATACAAAAATCAGCTGGGTGCAATGGCAGGTGCCCATAATCCCAGCTACTTGGGAGGCTGAGGCAGGAGAATCACTTGAACCCAGGAGGCAGAGGTTGCAGTGAGCCAAGATTGTGCCACTGCACTCCAGCCTGGCGACAGAGTGAGACTCCAACTCAAAAAATAAAAAAATAAAACCAGAATAGCCACATCTTAGGAATAAGAATCACATCCCAAAACTGACATAGAGTCACCTGAACAAAGCCCCAAACTAAAACCAGACAGTGAAAGGACCAAGGTAATCCACTAGTGATTTAACTGACTGCTAAAAATAAAGCCTCCTTACTCTTCTGAAGAAACTGCAGAACACAGAATCTCTATAATGTATCATCATGCACAATGCCCAGCGTAAATTTCTTCTAAAAAATATTTAAACATGGCCTGGGCACACTGGCTTATGCCTATAATCCCAGCACTTTGGGAGGCCAAGGTGGGGGATCACTTGAAATAAAGAGTTCAAGACCAGCCTGGTCAACATGGTGAAACCCTGTCTCTACTGAAAATACAAAAAGTTAGCTGGGCGTGGTGGTGCACGCCTGTAATCCCAGCTACTGGGGAGACGGCAGCAGAAGAATCACTTGAACCAGGAAGGCAGAGGTTGTAGTGAGCTGAGATCATGCAACAGCACTCCAGCCTGGATGACAGAGTGAGACTCTGTCTCAAAAAACAAACAAACAAACAAAAAATCATTAAACATGCAAAACACCCCGCAAAAAAAAAAAAAAACAAAAAAAAAAAACAGAATGTTAAAATGTGACCTATAGCTAAGAAAAAGATGAACAGAAACAGACCTACAGATCTCTCGGGTGAAACTGGTAGCCAAGGGCTTTAAAATAACTATAATAAATATGTTAAAGGATCTTCAGGAAAAATGAATGAAGAGGCAGGTAATTTCAGGAGACAGATGGAAACTCTAAAAGAGAAACAAATAATACACTTAGAATTTAAAAATACAGTATCTGAAGTTTAAAAAGCATTGTTCAGATCAGTAGCAGATCAGATAATGCAAAGTAGAGGATCAGTAAAGGTAAAGACAGGTCAATAGGAATTATTAAAACTGAAGCACAGAAAGTGAAAAGATTGAGAAAAACTGAACAGAACTTTAATAAATTATGTGATAGTATCGAGTGGTCAAAAACACATATACTTAAAGTCACAGAAGGAGAGAAGAGAGAGATAAGAGAAAAAAATATGAGAGAATAATGGACAAAACTTTTCCAAATTCAACAAAGAACATCAACACACAGATCCAAAAAGCATACCAAACCCCAAATAGGATAAAGTACACACCAAGACACATTCACTGAAAACCAAATATGAAGTCTTTTATTTTTTTAAGAGATAGGGTCTCACTCAGTCACCTAGGCTGGAGTGCAGTGGCACAATCATGGCTCACAGCAGCCTCCACCTCCTGGGCTCAAGTGATCCTCCCATCTCAGCCTTTCAGGTAGCTGGACTTAGGCATATTCCATCATACCCAGCTAATTTTTTATTTTTTGTAGAGATGGGGTCTCCCTATACTTCCCAACATGGTCTTTGGACTCCTGGGCTCAAGTGATCCTCCTTGGACTCTCAAATTGCTGGGATTACAGGTATGAGCCACTGTATCCAGCCAAATATATAGTCTTAAAAACAGCCAGAGTCAATATTACATGTAGAGGAACAATAATACATTTGACTTGCTATCAGAAAAAAAGAGGATGGAAAGTAATGGAATGGCATCACCATGCCAAAATTAAAAAAAAAAAGAAACCTGTGAACTTAGAATTTTATATTTGGTAAAAATAACCTTCAAAAGTGAAGAGAAAATAAAGACAATCTCAGATAAGCAAATGTGGAGGTAATCTGTTGTGAGCAAATCCATCCCATAAAAAAGGGTAAAGGAGACCGAGAATGAATCTGACGAATTGACAGAAGCAGGCTTCAGAAGGTGGGTAATAACAAACTTCTCTGAGTTAAAAGATCACGTTCTAACCCAATGCAAAGAAACTAAGAACCCTGAAAAAAGGTTACACGAAATGCTAACTAGAACAACCGGCTTAGAAAAGAAAATAAACGACTTGATGGAGCTGAAAAACACAGCACGAGAACTTCGCAAGGCATACACAAGTTTCAACAGCCGAATCGATCGAGCAGAAGAAAGGATATCAGAGATAGAAGATCAAATCAATGAAATAAAATGAGAAGGCAAAATTAGAGAAAAAAGAGTGAAAAGAAATGAACAATGCCTCCAAGAAATATGGGATCATGTGAAAACCTAATCTACGCTTGATCAGCATACCTGAATGTGATGGGGAGAATGAATCCAAGTTGGAAAACAGTCTTCAAGATATTATCCAAGAGAACTTTCCCAACAAAACGAGGCAGACCAACATTCAAATCCAGGAAATACAGAGAACACCACAAAGATATTCCTCAAGAAGAACAACCCCCAAGGCACATAGTTGTCAGATTCACCAGGGTTGAAATGAAGGAAAAAATCGTAAGGGCAGCCAGAGAGAAAGGTGGAGTCACTTACAAAGGAAAGACCATCAGACTCACAGAGGATCTCTCGGCACAAACCCTGCAGCTAAAAGGGAGTGGGGGCCAATATTCAACATCCTTAAAGAAAAGAACTTTCAACCCAGAATTTCATATGCAGCCAAACTAAGCTTCCTATGTGAAGGAGAAATAAAATCCTTTACAGACAAGTAATTGCTGAGAGATTTCATCACTATAAGACCTGCCTTACAGGAGCTACTGAAGGAAATACTGAACAGGGAAAGGAACAACCAGTACCAGCCACTGCAAAAACGTACCAAATGGTAAACAGTAACGACACAATGAAGGAGCCATGTCAATTAATGGGCAAAACAACCAGCCAGTAACAAAATGTCAGGATCAAATTCAAACATAACAATACTAACGTTGAATGTAAATGGCCTAAACGCCCCAATTAAAAGACACAGACTGGCAAACTGGATAAAAAGTCAAGACCCATCGGTGTGCTGTATTCAGGAGACCCATCTCACATGCAAAGACTTAAATAGACTCAAAATAAAGGGATGGAAGAAGATTTACCAAACAAATAGCAAAAAAAAGCAGAGGTAGCAATCCTAGTCTCTGATAAAATGGACTTTAAACCAACAAAGATCAAGAGAGACGAAGAAGGACATTATATAATGGTAAAAGGATCAATGCAACAAGAAGAGCTAATGATCCTAAATATTTATGCACCCAATACAGGAGCACCCAGACACATAAAGCAAGTTCTTAAAGACCTACAAAGAGACTTAGACTCCCGCACAGTAATAGTGGGAGACTTTAACACTCCACTGACAATATTGGACAGATCAACAAGACAGAAAGTCAACAAGGATATCCAGGACTTGAACGCAGATTTGCACCAAGCGGACCTAACAGACACTCCACCCCAAATTCACAGAATACACATTCTTCTCAGCACCACACTGCACTTACTCCAAAATTGACCACATAATGGGAAGTAAATCACTCCTCAGCAAATGCAAAAGAACGGAAATCATAACAAACAGTCTCTCAGACCACAACACAATCAAATTAGAACTCAGGATTAAGAAAAGCACTCAAAACCGCACAATCACATGGAAACTGAACAACTTGCTCCTGAATGATGAAGGGATAAACAATGAAATGAAGGCAAAAATAAAAATGTTCTTTGAAACCAATGAGAATAAAGATACAAAGTACCAGATCCTATTGGACACATTTAAAGCAGTGTCTAGAGGGAAATTTATAGCAATAAATGCTCACATGAGAAACAAGGGAAGATCTAAAATCAACACCCTATCATCAAAATTGAAAGAGCTAGAGGAGCAAGATCAAAAAAACTCAAAAGCAAGCAGAAGACAAGAATTAACGAAGATCGGAGCAAAACTGAAGGAGATAGAGACACAAAAAACTCTTCAAAAATTCAATAAATCCAAGAACTGGTTTTTTGAAAAGATCAACAAAATAGACAGAATGCTAGCTAGGCTAATAGAAAAGAAAAGAGAGAATCAAATAGATGCAATAAAAAACCATAAAGGGGAGATCACCACCAATTCCTTGGAAATACAACCTACCATCAGAGATTACTACAAACAACTCTATGCACATAAACCAGTAAATCTGGAAGAAATGGATAAATTCCTGGACACTTGCACACTCCCAAGACTAAGCCAAGAAGAAGTCGAAACCCTGAATAGACCAATAACAAGGTCTGAAGTTGAGGCAGCAATTAATAGCCTATTGACCAAAAAAACTCCAGGTCCAGAGGGGTTGATTCACAGCTGAATTCTACCAGACATACAAAGAGGAGCTGGCACCATTCCTGTTGAAACTATTCCAAACAATACAAAAAGAGAGAATCCTGCCTAACTCTTTCTATGAGACCAACATCATCCTGATACCAAAATCCGGCAGAGACACAACTAAAAAAGAAAACTACAGGCCAATATCCATGATGAACACTGATGCAAAAATCTTCAATAAAATACTGGCAAACCAAATGCAACAGCACATCAAAAAGCTTATCCACCACTATCAAGCAGGCTTTATACCGGGGATGCAAGGCTGGTTCAACATACGCAAGTCTATAAACATAATTCACCACATAAACAGAATCGAAGACAAAAACCACATGATTATCTCAATAGATGCAGAGAAGGCCTTCAACAAAATTCAACAGCCTTTATGCTAAAAACTCTCAATAAACTAGGTATCGATGGAATGTATCTCAAAACAATAAAAGCTATTTATGACAAACTCACAACCAATATCATACTGAATTGGCAAAAATTAGAAGCATTCCCTTTAAAAACTGGCACTAGACAAGGACGCCCTCTCTCACCACTCCTATTCAATATAGTATTGGAAGTTCTAGCCAGAGCAATTAGGCAAGAAAAAGAAATAAAGGGCATTCAATTAGGAAAAGAAGTCAAATTGTCCCTATTTGCAGACAACATGATCGTATATTTAGAAGACTCCGTCGTCTCAGCCCAAAATCTCCTTAAGCTGATAAGCAACTTCGGCAAAGTCTCAGGATACAAAATCAATGTGCAGAAATCACAAGCATTCCTATACACCAATAACAGACAGACAGACAGCCAAATCATGAGTGAACTGCCATTCACAATTGCTACAAAGAGAATAAAATACCTAGGAATACAACTAACAAAGGAGGTAAAAGATCTTGTCAAGGAGAACAACAAACCACTGATCAAGGAAATGAGAGGAAACAAACAGATGGAAAAACATTCCATGCTCATGGTTAGGAAGAATCAATATTGTGAAAATGGCCATACTGCCCAAAGTAATTTATAGATTCAATGCTA